>MJUU01029905.1:19965-42545 GCA_002080025.1 Modiolus philippinarum
GTTTACTCTGGACATCTGAGTAATTAGGGAGGTAATGGATGGATGTCAATGTGGGTTTACTCTGGACATCTGAGTAATTAGGATGTCAATGTGGGTTTACTCTGGACAGCTGAGTAATTAGGGAGGTAATTGATGGATGTCAATGTGGGTTTATTCTGGACAGCTGAGTAATTAGGGAGGTAATAGATGGATGTAAATGTGGGTTTACTCTGGACAGCTGAGTAATTAGGGAGGTAATGGATGGATGTCAATGTGGCTTACTCTGGACATCTGAGTAATTAAGGAGGTAATGGATGGATGTCAATGTGGGTTTACTCTAGACATCTGAGTAATTAGGGAGGTAATGGATGGATGTCAATGTGGGTTTAATCTTGACATCTGAGCAATTAAGGAGGTAATGGATGGATGTCAATGTGGGTTTACTCTGGACATCTGAGTAATTGGGGAGGTAATGGTTGGATGTCATTGTGGATTGACTCTAGACATCTGAGTATTAAGGGAAGGAATGGATGGATGTCAATGTTGGTTTTCTCTGGACATCTGAGTAATTAGGGAGGTAATGGTTGGATGTCAATGTGGGTTTACTATGGGCATCTGAGTAATTAGGGAGGAAATGGATGGATGTCAATGCAAGTTTACTCTGGACATCTGAGTAATAAGGGAGGTAATGGATGGATGTCAATGTGGGTTTACTATGGACATCTGAGTAATTAGAGTGGTAATGGATGTTTACTCTGGACATCTGAGTAATAAGGGAGGTAATGGATGGATGTCAATGTGGGTTTACTCTGGATATCTGAGTAATTACTATTAGGGTGGTAATAGATGGATGTCAATGTCGGTTTACTCTGGACATCTGAGTATTTAGGGAAGGAATAGATGGATGTCAATGTTGGTTTTCTCTGGACATCTGAGTAATTAGGGAGGTAATGGATGGATGTCATTGTGGGTTGACTCTAGACATCTGAGTATTAAGGGAAGGAATGGATGGATGTCAATGTGGGTTTACTCTGGACAGCTGAGTAATTAGGGAGGTAATGGGTGGATGTCAATGTGGGTTTACTCTGGACAGCTGAGTAATTAGGGAGGTAATGGATGGATGTCAATGTGGGTTTAATCTTGACATCTGAGTAATAAGGGAGGTAATGGATGGACGTCAATGTGGGTTTAATCTTGACATCTGAGCAATTAAGGAGGTAATGGATGGATGTCAATGTGGGTTTACTCTGGACTTCTGAGTAATTAGGGAGGTAATGGTTAGATGTCATTGTGGGTTGACTCTAGACATCTGAGTATTTAGGGAAGGAATGGATGGATGTCAATGTTGGTTTTTTCTGGACATCTGAGTAATTAGGGAGGTAATGGATGGATGTCATTGTGGGTTTACTCTGGACATCTGAGTAATTAGGGAGGTAATGGATGGATGTCAATGTGTGTTTACTCTGGACATCTGATTAATTAGGGAGGTAATGGATGGATGTCAATGTTGGTTTACTCTGGATATCTGAGTATTTAGGGAGGTAATGGATGGATGTCAACATTGGTTTACTCTGGACATCTGATTAATTAGGGAGGTAATGGATTGATGTCAATGTGGGTTTACTGTAATTAGGGAGGTAATGGATGGATGTCAATGTGGGTTTACTCTGGATATCTGAGTATTTAGGGAGGTAATGGTTGGATATCAATGTGGGTTTACTCTGGACATCTTAGTAATTAGGGAGGTAATGGATGGATGTCAATGTTGGTTTAATCTGGACATCTTAGTAATTAGGGAGGTAATGGTTGGATGTCAATGTAATTTTACTCTGGACATCTGAGTAATAAGGGAGTATTATGGATGGATGTCAATGTGGGTTTACTCTGGACATCTGAGTACTAAGGGAGGTAATGGATGGATGTTAATGCCAGTTTACTCTGGACATTTGAGTAATGAAGGAATGGATGTATTGTCGATATTAGTTCATTATTTTGCTACCCTATCCATCAATATTCCAATAAATTTCTATTAATTTGATATGGCGGATCTTTATTTAACTTTTTAATAATCTGCCTCCTTATGATTCAGAAAATGAATTGTAGTTATTTAGGATTATGAACAAGTATTAAAGGGATATGGAGTTGCCATTCATGGGACAAAATAGCTGCAAATACATGGTAAGATTGAGCAAGTGGAATGATGCTTTTATTGTTTTTCAACACAGAGCCTTTATTACAATGAGCAAACACTCTTACCTTATAGTAAGTTAAAACAAACCTCAATGTCGAGGAGATGTGCATTATGCTTACAGAGCACTCTAAATATAGGCCACCGTTTCAACCATGATGAGAGGGTGGCAATGTACACGGAAAATGTTTCATTTGAAAAAGTGTTGAAATGGGATTGTGAATTGGTGGTGAAGCCAGAGAATCTTTAAATATAATCTTAGCAATATTATTGACCTTAGTCCCTTGGATTAATATGGAACAAGCCCAAAATTTTAGATATCTCACAAAATCCATTCAGTTTTGGATATATTTTACAAGACATATTTCAATTTTAACATATTTTGTCTTTCATTTTGTTGTTCGTGTGCAAAAAGATTGCAAGATTTCTCTGCTAATTAAACACCTATAGTTTTAAGCTAGAATGTTTAGTTATCAAGATGTGTTTTTACATTTCCCATGTTTCCAATATGCTGATATTTCTGATCCTGTATCTTGTCAATTAAAGATATATATTAGATTGGATATTTTTATTTCTTGACTGTAACCATGGAAATACATTGCAATTTATATGGAAAACGAGAAAATCCAATTCAAACTTACTATGGCTTTTATTCTTCAGACATTTTAACATCTTTCTTTTTCAAAATTCTGGATACCTTTATTTGGCGATAGTTCAGTGTATTTTATTTTTCTAAATTCTGCAAATTATTTTGTATGTCGGAATTTGAAATGCCCATTGTAGGCCATAGAATCTGATAGAGAACCCAGAATGAACACCTTGAGTGAGTGTTCTCAGGAGTTTGATGTCGGGTAAATTTTCATCTTTAATGGGAAAGAAAATGAATATTTGGTTTTCATTTCCACAAATGTACAGTGCCAGAAATTATATGGGTTGGAAATAATCATTTATTTGATATTAGATCTGTATAATTATGATATCAGGAAAAGTTGGCCTTTAGTATTGCCTTCAGAAAAGATTCTTTTTCAATACAAAGAAAACAAAAAATCAGTGCATTTTTCAGGACTTATTTATTGATTTAACATGTTATTAAACCATTGTATTGGATAATTTGTAGATTTTTCCATGATTTATCCCCTGTGGTTTAATGAAGGCATCATTAAATTCCAATAAATAGAAAAATCCAAATCAATTTGATCATGAAAATGTCACTATCTCTTTCTCCTCCATCAATTGTAGGATTTTACTTGATGTAAAATCAATCCTTGGACCAACCTCTCACCTGAATTATAAATCGGAACATTTCCTGTCCGTAATAGGTAGGAACATCCACCGATAAAACATTGTTTTGTTTACTGTTATAGCTACTGCTGTGTTAATGTGATATTTATGTTGGGGTGTCAGATCTGTGGTTTGTGGAGTAGAAAATGGAACTGCCCTTTATCGGATCAAAGTTAATTGCTCTTACGATTGATTAGCCATCTTGACCAGTATCTAATCCCATATTTAGTGTTAACTTAAAAGATTTGTCACTTCCCAGCTGTGGTGTCAGAAGTGAAATCTTAGGTATTAAGAATTAAACACCCTCTAGTTACAAACCACCCAAGTACATTATGACATTATTGTATTGTTCGCAATTCGTACTTACTTTAAGTCAATCTGTTTGTTTATTTTAAATATTCATGTCAAATTTACACTTATCTTTTAAAAATGAAGCATTTGTTTGATGTTCATGAGTATGAATAAGATTTTTAATATTTATATTTTAAAAGTTAATCAGATTATTTTATTCAGATTTTTATCGTTTTTTCAATAGAAGAAGAATATAGGAGGTTACTTTTTACTTAAGAAAATATATTTCAAGGTCATGATCTTAATTTGACCATGAAGGTATAAATAAAGAAGGAGCTACAACAAAAAATTAGCACTTATTTATTACCCACAGAGCCCTATAGTAAATATATATGGAATTTGTCTAATTAGCATCAATTTGACGACACCCCTTTGGTGACTATCTGCGATGCCGCAATTGTGGTGGCCAACTTTGATATCAAGTAAATCAAATGATTTTTTACCTTGTCTAATAAGTATAGTACACAACGGGGAATCCGTTGCTAAATTTCAAAGGTGTTGTTGTTGTTATATGTACTTTCCATTGGTTGCTAGAAATCGAATGGTGTAAAAATCTTCAAAATCGGCCCAGATTTACATGAATTACAACATTTAAAAATGACCGGTTGGTCGTTTTAACAATTAATGCAGTTCAGTTTAAACCAAAAATTCTGTATATTCCGGACGAGAGCGGATTTTGAAAAAAATAGGTTATAAAAGAACTTGAAATTTAGATTCACCCAGTGTTTATGAGGTATTTGCCAGATATTGCGGTAAAGTCGAATTCTGTGTTTGAAATTCGACAATTTTATCGAGATGCCGATTGTAAGACATGTGCATGCCATGCCGTTAGATGCCCCCTATTTTAAACAATATCCAATTTATTTATTAAATACAAAACCTATCACTTTTATTTTTTTCGTTTTATTATATTCAAAACTTATCACTTTTTATTTTTTCAATCTTCATTTATTTGAATTTACTATACAGTATCAAAAGTATTTAGCTTATAGATTTATCCTCGGACCATATTCATCCCAGATTTCACTGTAACTATTGGTTTTAGATATTATTCTAATAAAAGAAGTATTGTGTAATAATGCTTTTTTTCGTTTTTAATACTCATCTCTATAAATTGGGACATAATGGAGTTACAATGTCCCATGCAGCTTTGAATTTTCACGCTACTGTTGTGTCCGATTTCAAAATCAAAGTCAAGAAGTGGATGAATACTAATCCCAGTATTAGAATATTCAGTGGCTTTTTTTTTTTAAGAAAAAGGATAGAAATACTAGTACTCAGGTTTTGGGGAAGTTAAATTTTATGTCAGAATTTTATAGTGCGTAACCACAAGTCGTCATGTTGCACTAATTTTCCCTGCAAACGACGTCCGCTGTGCTGCATTATTCAATGTTGAAAATTTTTTTTCAACCTAACTTTTTATGATTTCAGTCGGAGACAATATTGAAATGTAAAACTGTTTCAGTTTTGACTTTTCAGATTTCCGATTTGCCAGATTATTATTTTTATCTGAGATTAATATAACTAAATATATTAAATATATTAGTCCAAATGATGTATTTTGCAATCAATATGACATTTTGATCTATATAGCAAAACAATTTTGATAAATTTTCTCTTCTTTTTAAATTTTCTTTTGGCCATTTAAAATCAATTCGACAGTTTCTGCAAATTTATATGATAACTACCGAAAATTATAATTTTCGAACCGATTTCATGCCGAGTTCCAATTAACATGATAAATTAGAGAGCTATCGTAATACTGGTGGCATCGCAGATGGAACGATTGAAGTTGGGTTGTTGTAGCTCCTTTTATGTTAATACCTCCATGATTTGACCTTGAACAATTTTTGAACTGATATGATATGAATTTTGAAAGATTTCGTTTGATAAAATTTGATTTATGAAGCTTATTTTGATATTTTTTGTCATAGATTCAGACAATTCTTTAAAATATTGACAAGAAAATTTTGATTTTCAGATTTATTATCCATTTAAATTGAAGTAAATTTAAAGAAAACAATAAAAATAAAATTCCAATATTAAATTGTTTATCATTCTATAAAAATTGAATTGAAAATATTTTAAACGTAGTGTACTTTGATACAAAATCTTAAGATTAAAATCAAAACAAAAATTATTGTGATCTTTGGGAAAAATGGTTTGAGAAATAAAAATTTTAAAAATATGGACACATTGATAGATATATATATGTAGTGTTGGAACAATTCTTTTCGTATCCTTTGGAATTCACAAAAAATGGTCACCGTGAAGGAAAATGTCTTTTCACATTTTAAGAACATTTTTTACCTACTACCACGTCAAAAATATAAATGACTTAAAAATTACAAAAATTATGATTCTGTAGAAAGCCATTTCCATAACTTTCATGCTTATGTCTTTTCAAAAGAATGAAAACTTTGGAAAACCAAAAATCAAATCTTTGTAAGAGCATCTTTGTTAACCAGTTGCCAATTATGACCACATTCCTAATGCAATTGAGGGAAGAATTGTGTAATATTGGCAGCAGGTTACTGACGATGATGAAAGAAATAACCAAAATGTCTTGAGTAACAAGTAACTCTAAAATCAGAAAAGGACAATCTTTCAGAGGATTATAATTGGTTTTATAAAAATTTTTAACTTAATAAAGTTATATATTGTAACTTGTCATATAATTGGATTTTTGGCCAGAACTGAAATAAACTAGGGTTGGTGATGCTCCCTTGGTGTAACAGTCGGGATAAAATTTGGTGCCGTTGATGCTGACAGTTGATGTTAGAATGTAAGAATAGGTTGAAACCTACTAAACTACGGGGAGAGAAAAATAAACAGCTACAAAAAATGCAGCCAAGGTTTAGATAAAATCCCTGTTATGTCCTCTTTCTTAAATACAGGAAATTATTAAACTTAACTACATCATATATTTACCCATCATATCGGGATAAAATCAAAGTAACAGTATTATTATCAATAATAGAATACTAGGATAATTAAACATTATAATTGTAGATAATTATATGTAATAAACACAGTGTGTATCCTTTGATCTATGTATTTATCATGATTACTAATATTCCTGGGAGATAATTTATCATGGTCTGTTGTGGTCACTTTATACTGGACACTGGACATTTTAGGAGCCTGGTGTACAAAGTTATGAATCTTTTAAAGGTATGATATTAGGCTTATTCTATTTTCATGATCATGAATTGATTCAGCATCAGTTATTAAAATTCTGAGTTCAATAGTACAATAGATACATTAGTTTTGAGTCTTTGCCATCATTCTGAAGTTGCTGAATTGATTGTTTCAAGAATTTCAGTTTTGTATTTGTTGCTCTATCTGAAAATAGGAACTGGCAACCTAAAAATAAGCAACTCTTTAAAAGCTTTGCTTTGTGGTTTCTCACTATTTATATTTTTTGCTGTGCCATGAACCCTCACTGTTCTACTGGTATTGTTTTGCATGATGCTTTCAGAATCGAGTCTAAATTGTCATTTAGTTTCATTTTGGAGGTATAAATCAAGGGGGTCGTACAGTGGATACCATGCAGAGGCCTACAAGAAATAAAATGTCACAACACGAGGAACATGAAATATAGAAATTGGCTTTCACAATGCCATTTTTCGGTTTGTATGAAACAGGGCAAATAACGACCCTCTAACACAGCAACATGTGAATTAAAAAACGGCAAACACGCTGCACGAAAATAACCCCGTGCCACCCTCAATTAACATATATTTATACTTCCATGGTTTCATCAATTTTTGGTAAAAGGATAATTTTGAAAAAAATGTTAAGAAATTTTTTTTTATGTATTGTGTGCATCCATAAAAAATTAGCTATCTTTTTTATTTCCTTCTGTGATAAAACTTCAGTGATTAGAAAATAAATAAGATATTATTTCCAATAAACTGGATATTATTAATAAGATAATAAGTTAAGTACTGCAGTAAAAGTGTTTGACTTTAGCTACCAGTTACCACCACCCACGGTTTACCATGTGTTATTGGTCTCTCAAAGTACTATTATTTGACCCTTATCTCAGGTGAGACAGGTGGATGATAGAACTAATTGGAGGTAATAATTTCATATCTAATGTCAACATGTTGTAAAGCTACTGTTAATCTGACAACTAAATGTCATTAAGTGAAACTGGTGTGAGGAAATCAAATTCTTAAAGACAGCTAAAGATAATCAGGTGGGTTTATTTTCTCAAATATTTCATTTACAGAAATTCATGCACAGAAATTTTCATAGAACCATTACACTGCATTGAAAGTGGGGTATGATGGTGACTTTAAAATGATTCAATCTTGAAATAAACATAAATTTTGCTGATTATTTTGATTTCCAATTTAAATTGTTGCATGTTAATTGATTTTACTGTAATTTCAGGCTGGGGACATACATTGGGTGAAGGGTGTGGGGAATGGGGACATATGTGATAATCATTTCACTTGAAATGCATAGATTTGATGTAAATTTTCTGTGGTATTAAATCAAAATTGGATATTTTTCATTTACAATCTACCAAAGTTTTTCAAGCCAAAGTGTATTAAAAACAATTTTAGTTAATTTTAGCTACTTCTCATTATTTGATCCTACTTCACTTATTTAGAATTTAGAGAGAGTATACAGGAATCATGCTGTCCATTCATATGTATGTGTACACTTTGTAAGTGGAATTCCTTTCAAGGATTTAGATGAAACCTTACACAACACTATATGCAGATGTGCATGAAGAAAAAAATTATGACAACTTCATAAAAGGGAGATAATTGGACTTGTACTTTTCATTGATTCCTCTATAATATTCTGTTCTGGAAAAAAGGGAAATAATTATAAAGCGGTATTGTAGTCACTTAAAACATTTACATTTTTTATAACATTCATACATATGGTGTTGAGAGAAGAAAAAGTTAAGAAACATGGTGTTTTGCATTTCTGTTATATTATCTGGTAATGATTCACGACTTTCAAATTTGTATAGCTATCTGTTTTGAACTTAAGCTTTGACACTTCACAAAAATATTTCCAATTATATTTTGGGAATTTAAAATATAAGGAAATTAGAAATTGAAGTAAACATAAAAAATTTAACCAAAATAAATAACTGATAATTAACACATGAAATACAATTCTTTCCTTGATATTATAAAAATAAAAAAATAAAAAATCATTTCCTCCTCAAATTGTCCATGAAATTTGCTGACATGAACATATACAGAAGGTTTTTCATTGTCAGTTTGTTGTTTTGTCCTTGTTTGGACGATATGCTTACAATTATCATATTGTAAATCTTATGTACATAAACACAGTATAATAGAGTAAAAAATCTTAACAAATTTAAAGTTTATTTACTTTTCACAAAAGACAATAAATTTGATCCACTAATTGGGTGAATCACTATTAAATGTAGGCCAGATAAATAGTTCTGAAAACCCTTGACAAGATTTGATGACTAAAGACGTTTGACAGGTTAAAAAGGACTGAAATTTTATCTGGTCATTGAGAAAGAAATTTATGGATATATAATGTGTGAAAACAAAATTGATAAGTATTTATTTCAATGCCAATCTATTATATATGTCCGAAAATGGACAATTAGATAGCATTTATCATCTATCGTGAGGACATTGAACAAACTGACCAGCTCTCGGCAAAACTCTTGGATGACTCAGAATCGGTATCTGTGTTTGATAACATTGACAGTCAATAAAATGTTGTAACAGTCAACATCTCAGGTGTAATAGTCTTTTATATATCTACTTACTTATCAATATTTATATACTTATACCTGAGGGGTTAAAGTGGGGTCAATGTACTTAAGAAAATTAATTAAATCGTCAGAAAGTCAAAAAGTAGGTAGAAAAATAGAAAATAAACAGAAACATGCAAAAATGTAGTCAAATCTATCATTAAACTTTACAAAATATGGTAAAATATATCGGAAAACCATTTTATTGGTCCTCGTAAAATTACCTATCTAATTGCTGTAACAGGTTGACCGATAATTTTTACCTATTACCTGTCTTTGTTGTAATCACTTTAAATTCTTTGAAGTTTTACAAGTAAGTGACAGATAGATAAGATTGATAAATTTTAATTTACTGACATTTGTTCAGGAAAATCTTTTATAATCCTTTATAAAATCTTTATAATCTTCAATACTTTTGTGTATTCTATACAATAACATTGCACAGTAAGGGTCTAATGTTGAGAAAAAAAGTTTGAGTCACTTAGACCTTTAGATTGAAGATATGTGGTAGGTTAAATTTTATATATTTTTTTTAATTGTAAAAAAAGAAATTTATAATCAAAGGGGAGGTAATTTATTTTAATGAAGCTACTGATACTGGAGTGACATTGATGCTCTTCTAGAGCAACATGCATAATTTTAGCTTCAAACATATTTGATATATTTGAATTTCCTTACCAAACAAGAGGGTAAAATTACAAAATTTATGCATTTTATACTAATAATAATAATTAAAATGAGGGCATGGTGTATTTATAATTACAGTAGTGAAACATTGTCATTGATTAAACTTCTATGGTTTAAACATCCAAGGGTTCAGTGAAAACGTTCCTTCAAAATACGGGGCTTTCGATCAATATAGAGATTGGACTTTGTTCAAACTTGAACAAATGGACAACAAAAACATTAAAGACTTCTCCTGTGGTCAAGTTATTGCAGTTCAAGTCATCAAAATTTGACTATAAAATGTTATAAGAAGCAAAATTTGTATTATTTGCATCTTGATATTCAGGAAACCATTTGTATACATGGCACCCAGAATTTATTTAATGTAAAATTGATTTTGGGAGATTTAGGTGATTTATGCATATTCTGATTTGGCATGTTTATCTAAAATCCATCAGATTTCTACTAAAATCTAAAACTGTCAGTAGATTTATAGAAATCAGATGACTCTGATAGATACAACTGTGATTGATCATTTTATTTCATGATGACTTGATATAAAGAAAGTACAAAGTAAATGAAGCATATAAGGTATGAGATGAGTCGTCAAACCACCAGATGTCACTAGTGTTTTATCATCAGGTGCATCAGTACATTAATCACATCTATAATGGGACTGGGAACTAAATATACTTATGGGTGGTTGATTTTATGCACTGATTCCTATTTTAGGTGGCCAATTTTGGTCTGTCACAATTTCTTTGCAATGGAGAGAAGAGATCGTTCTTTCAATTTACTCATAAGTAGCCTATTATTATCATCTCATTCAAAGGATAAAACTCAAGGTCAAGGACATATTCCAGTGGCTGATCCAAACTTTCTCTTTTAAGGTGGCCCGACCCATAATTTTTCAAAAGGGGGGGGAGGCTGAAACCCAATTTTCCGAAAAACCCCTAGGAATTTTAAATATTTTCAAATCCGCCACAGTATTCCAATACTGCAGCTGAATTTAAGGTTATAATGAGTACATACAAACTTTGTTCATTTGATAATTGAAAAGACTGGATGTTCCGAGTACATCATTGCCCATGTGAAATGTGACCATGGCTGACCATGAATAACCATGGTTAGCCATGGTTGACCATGGTTAACCATGGTTTTAACAATTTTTGTTAAATGGGACACCATGGTTGACCATGGTTTTTATCAAACCATGGTTAACCATGGTCAACCATGGTCATGACCATGGTTAACCATAGTCAGTGGCAGTGGTTGGCCATGCTTATTATAAAGAGCTTTATTCAATAGTTTTGAATTTGTTAATGTTATTATGTCTGTTTAACTTAGCTCTGTTCACCTTCCCTAGCCTTACAATTCCTCCTCACTTTTGGCACATCTACTTTGATTTTACAAGTTATTAACACATTTTAAATATATAGTGTAACAGTAAAAACTTTTGATAAGGTGTACCTTGATTTTCAAATTTTGCAAAATTCTCACAATTTGTATTGTTTCTTTACTTTCGATGATTGATTTCACTTCAGTTAAATTATTTGAATTATCACTAATAGGATTTCATAAAGGATCTTATTTTTTTTCAATAAATTACACTGAAACTCTAAAAACAAAGGGAGATAATTTAAAACTTGTTGTTTCCAAATATGTGGCTAGATCTGCCAAGGTTGATTTTTGGAATGTCCAAAAATTTGATGGGAGTGAAAACATGATTAAAAAAAAAACTACGGAATTATTTGAATAAAATTAAAATTGAAATATAACAATCATAAGACATGAAATGACAAATTATGGTGAGCCTTTAGCAGAATTCGAAAGGGCTATAAACTTGAAAGATTGAATATGGATAAACAAAGTGAAAGCACAGAGCATTGTGAAAAGTCATAAATGATATAATGAAAAGCAATTTATTTTATTGATAATTATGTAAATCTGTTATGCCTGTGTAATTGTGAATGTAAGCATGGTCAAGGATATTATGCAGGCTTGGAGGTGCATAAATCACCTAAGGTCAAACCATGGTTAACCATGGTCATTGCAGACTTGACCATGGATAAGTCAGATTCAACCATGGTCATTGTATTGGAAACCATGGTTGTTGATGGTGTGACCATGGTCAATATTATAAGCATGGTTAACCATGGTATACCATGGTCAGAAGCATGGGTAACCATGGTTGAACCATGGTCAACCATGCTTTAACCGTGGTCAACCATGGTTGTTCCTGCTTTATCCATGGTTGTTCGTGGTCAACCATGGTCACATTTCGCAGGGGTCAAAAGCAGGATGTAGGTATTTAGATATAGTTGTAGGTAACTGCTCTCTGAGATTAAACTTTGGGTTTCACCAAGGGGAATAACTCAAAATTGTCCTTAGCAAGGGAGATAACTTGTCTTGTACATGCTTTTCAATGAAATAATAGAAAAACTTGAAATTATCAGTTCTTATTTGATTGATTTATTATGCATTTTAAGGTTAAACAAAGGTAAAACATCACACACAACCATATCACATTACCATTAAGTGAAGTTGCCAAGTTGTAAGGCCATTTCAAAACTCAAGGTCACAGATAATTGGAAACTGAAGAATTAAGCCAATTTAATGTGCATATGTTTATGGTTTATATAAAGAAATTGTATATTTACTAGGAGTAACAGAAAAACTAACAAAATATTTGCTTTGTATGTCATTATATATTTAAAAGTCACATGAAATTATAATCCAAAAAAATTAAAATCTCACAATTATATACAAACTTGCTGAATAAGTAGTTTATACTTATCAATGAAACATTGTTAGTTTGTTCAAAATTTTTTTTAAAAATTGTCCTCGAAAATTATATATTGGTAGGCGGGAAAGACATACAATATATATATTATACAATTGTTAACATTAAGTGGTAAGTGCAGCACCTGTAAGCTGTTGTGTTGCAATGAAAAAGAATTAATTATTTATGTTTGAAAATTCCTGAAAGTCAGTCACCTGCATTGAAATTTATTCTCAAGAAAAAGTGAACTTGACAATATAAAACTCACAATAAGTAGATATATTTGTTGTATTGGGAAAAAACTTGTCATTTTAATCTAATATTTTTGTCATTATTTGGATGTAAAAATTCTTCATTTAATATTTATGTTGGTTGTCAAACCATTGATTACTTTATTCAATGCTAAATACACAAAAATCAATATAAAAAGATGAAAATAGGTATTACACAATGGATAAGCCATAAATTATAGTATAGAACAATAAAACAGAGTACAAGTCTTTGTGGAGGGTCGTTCTACAATAAGTTTTGAGCTAAAGAATTCGATAACATTCATGAACTCACTTACTGTAAATATGAAATTCACTTCAATAGAAAAAGGAACCCCAAATCACACAGGACAAGCAGATTCCACTATCAGATGCTATACATTCTTATCTGAATCCTTTTCGCATGCTCAAAGAGAGATGCTTTTACTACTTGTCATGATCCCTGAGACAGGTGCTATTACCCATATGTCACTGGATCCCAGGATGCTATTGCTCATACTTGTATAATGGTCCGAGATGCGCGTTATTGTTCATATTGTCATGATCCCAGACAGATACTATTGCTCATACTTGTTATTATAGAGGACAGATGTTATTGCTTATTCTTGACTCTGATTGAATATAAGGCAGATGCTTTTGCTCATACTTCATATGCTTGTATTGACTCAAGATGGATGTTATTGCTCATATTTGTCATGATCCCTGACAGATATTATTGCTCATACTTGTTTTGATCCAGATGAATACTTTAGTTTACATTTGTCTTGATCCCAGACTAGGTTCAATTGCTCATGTTTGTTTTGATTCTAGACAGATCTATTGCTCGTAATTGACTGGATCCCAGACAGATCTATGTTCATAATTGACTGGATCATTTACAGATCTATTGCTTATACATGAATGGATTGCAGACAGATCTATTGCTCATACTTTTCTGGATCCCACACAGATCTATTGCTCATACTTGACTGCAAGGATCCCATATAGATCTATTGCTCATGTTTTTCTTGATCCTAAGCTCATAAGTTATACCTGTATAGATACCTCAGTTAATAATATAGCTTTACTTTTCTGGGGAATAGTCTTTCAAATTCTGAATACAATCAAAAGGTTTTACATATTATAAATTTCATTGTTTAGGAAGTTGTGGGTTGAACAACCTGTGTCCCACAGCATTTTATTTTTTGACAAGCTGGGAAATTTTCATCTGATACTAGTTTTCCATTGATAACTATTAATCTACTGTAAATGGGAGAAATATGATATCATAAATAACATTTATATTTATATGGATAATAATGTAAAATTTGTTTACCACAATTTAAAACTTTCAACTTTTGTCCTAATCTCTGTATAATACTGTGAAATGTGTCTTAATTGAGCCCTATTAGTCAGATCCCTTTATATGAATTTTAAAAAATGGATATCGGTAACCACCTACAATGGCCAAAACTTACCATCACAAGGAAACACAAATGAAAAACTAAAGACAAACATAAACAATGATAGTAACTTGGGATTGCCAGACTAGATAGGGTTAGAATACTATCTTCAGTCCCAAAATGTTGGGTTCAACATGTTGCGCTGTATAGTAACATAGTCATCTTTGGATTTTCTGAAATTTTCTTTCCATGCATCAAATATTGTCTTCTTTGGAGATGCATGAAAGTAAGGACATGCACTGGAATTCATATATTTTGGTAAATTGTGTTGGTCGTACACAATCAGGAGTCAGACAAACAGATATTGTAAAGTGTGTGGTCTTCAACCTAAAAACTGGACCTAACAATTTTGGCACCCTCTTTGTGCTAAGTCAGCTAAACAAAAATTCTCACATATTTCTTTAATTGCTCACATATTTTTGTAATGTTTATAAACAACAACAATGCTGTTCTTTAAAGAATTAATTTTAATGAACTTAAGACTATTTCATGTCAATTGTATATTTATCATTTTAATTTTTGTTGTGTATTGGGTCTACCTGTTTTCTTTTGATGTTCAGAATTTTTGTGTATTGGTGGTCTTTGATGTTTTAGGGCAGGAATATTGGTATAATATACTTGACAGGTGTTTATCACACATCTTATCAAATAAAATAAATTCCTACCAGATCATCAAAGTCATTGTAACTTATCAGTTATATCTATTATTTTTATCATTGTCAATTTAAGGACATTTTTGTAGAGATAACCTCTGCTCCTTTTGCAGTTTTATGACATCAATGACACATCATATTTATGTAACGATCATACTCAATTCAAACCAGTTTACTCTTATGCTGTGGATAATGCACCATACCAAGAAAGGGTAGGACTTTTATTTAATGAATTCAATCTGATTGCTTGTACATGCATCCATCAGCACCCAAAATAGTTTGAGTTATAAGGTGTTTGAGCTATCAGTATTCTGATCATACAAAGTAATGACATATGTACTTTGAATTATTCAGAATAAGTTTAGGCTGCAAAAATCTGTTTTTTAAAGTTCATATTATCAAAAGGGTAGGTGCGTGTTCAGGGTCAATTTATAAATAAATTGTCAACTTGCCCATCAGACAAGTCACCAATAAAAATTACTTGCCCTTCCTAAATTCAACTTGTCCTGTGAAGAAAAGATAAAATTTCAACTTGACAAGTGGACAAGTCAGCATCATATTTAACTTGCCCTGCACAGATTGTACTTGCCACTGACAAGCGGACGAGCGCTTAATGTACCCTGTGTGTGTTTGAGGGGAGGGGGTCTGTGGTCTATCAAATCACCAATTCAAAAGAAATCTGTTGTCCTGAAAATTGGAAATGCAACTCAAACTGAATAAGATGAATGTTCCCAGGGTTCCCTAAAATGGTACATCTGTCCCCCTAATACAAACTACTGTATTATGCCTAATAAAAGCCTCCACCCTATTGAACACTCTACCCTTCATTAGGCAAAAATGCTAATTACCAGAACTTAAAGTACACATGCAAATCAAACAAATCAATTGGATTCTCTGTGTAAATGTGGCTTTAATATCATATAATAATTATATTCTTAGCTATATCTTAGTTCCTTGCTCTATGTTTCTACTGCTGCGATTTATTTTAGTTTTGCTCGTCTTAATAAACGCCCCTTTTGAGAAAATGCAATGCCACTGGGGCATTTATGGTATCACTGAAAACGAAAAGTCAAGTTTAGATCTTTCCTTCACTTTCTATGTATGTTTAGTCTACCTGATGTCGTGATGACTAAAGCAAAACATTTTATGGCAATGTTTCTCCTCATATGGTGATTATCAGAAGTTTATATAAATTTATATTGTAACTTGCTATAACTACATTTAGTTTTGTTTGCATTTGAAGTTAGTAGTGACTCAGGGGCTGATCTAGGATCTGAACTAAGAGAGGGTGCAATTGAAAAACTTAGCACATTTTTAGACAAATTTTTGGCCGAAATCTGAATTTTATGATAAAAAATTATATTTTGAGTCATGTCCCTCATCCCAACCACTTAAGTCCTTGCCAGGTACTCTTGAAAAATAGCACTCTGATTTCCCAACAGACTTTATCAGTTTTTCATATTTGTTTTATGATAGATAGTATTTACCGTCATATAAAAACAACAACTGTTTTATTGGTTATCAAATTACTTTGATGTTACCTGACACTAATTAACAGGTCAATCATCGCTAGGTAAACTGGTCTTGTGTTGATATAACATACTAACTTATCTACATTAAAAATCAGATTAATTAACTGATCTCTGGAAATCAATGATTATAGATATGTACATTGGGATCAGCTGATTATACTAAGCTTACCTGAGAAAGGTAAACTGTTCAGACTTACTGCATTAAAGATTTGTAAACGATATTGGAACATAGGTGTTCTGCAGGTGATAAGAAATAAAGGCAGATTAATTAAATTTTATTGAATTATTCGGTTAGATGGGATATTGTATTTGTATTTTACGAATTTGTGAAAAATGTTTATTTTAAATGTTAAATTTGATAGATTATGTTGATGGATTAACACCTGTGCAGGTAATTCCTTTGAAGTATTGAAAATGGACCAATTTAAATAGGGATCTACAGTGATTTTATTACAAATTTAGTATCATCTTTAGGGATTTTTATGAGTAAACATTTGATATAGGTAGGTAAATTTATCTACAAATATTTGACCCAAGTTTTCAAATGTCATCAACTTTTGACATTAGTAGATGGGCGAGGGAGTTTGACATAGGATTAAGAAGTTGTGTTTCGAATTAGACATTTTAGTTGTTATTAGTTATGGATTTGAATGTTGATGATAAAGAACATACTGAGGTAAATAGTATATTGTAGTTTTATGGAAATTAGGTACATTGTTTTTAGTGTGATCCATGGCAGGTGATATGAAAGATCCATGCCCAAAAATGATATGTCTCTTTGATCAGGTATTTGGCACTAACTAGAGACTTATCAGATTTAATTGAAGGGTAAAAGCATTTACAAAAATTGAACATTTGAGATTTAGTACAATCTAGAAACTTGATAGATAATTTCTCAGGAGAATTTAGAAGAGTTTAAAAAAAGACGAAAAAGTTTATCTCTTGTTGTCTTTTTGTCACAAGCAGATTATAGTTGGCTGCTTTTTCTTTATGCATAATTCAATTTCTATTTAAAGCATGTGATTAAAAGCATATTACGGTCTTTGGCAAAGTAAAATACCCTGAGATTCTGTACTTCATTTGATATGAAATACAAATTTGAAAGAGAAAATGCTAGAGGAAAACAAAAATAGAATTAAAAATGCAGTTTCATATTTTGTAGTCTTGTATGGATTAAAATCACAGTTTGTACCAAGATCACAGATGCAATTTAATGCATATATTTGCCATTTGCAGTCTTTGATTTTGATTTTTTTTTGGTTGAGATTTGAGATAGCTAGCTCAGTAATGCACAACATTTTGCTAGAGCTGTAGAAATCTGTATCACTGGTCAATATGCCTGATGGCTGTTGACAATGAACACTCAAGATTTAAATCAATTTTATAGAACTAATGGATTGTATAATTAGATTATATCATAAATTGATAGGATACTATGTAGAAGTTAAAACAGTTTTAACATCGTTGTACATTCATACTTCCAACCAGATTATGTAAAAGTTACATCAAGGTATATTATTCGACATATTTTCATGTAACAGATGTGCAGTTTTATGCAATATTGCTGTTGTTAATGATTAATACTGCACTATTATTTCCATTGATGGTATTAATGTTATAGTGACTGGATATCAGTATTCTGGATTTTGCAGGTAAAACTTGAGGTGTGTTTTTTGCGACTTGATACAGGAAATGTTTCATATGCAGGTTCTGTAACACTTTTCTGTTCTTAATGAAGGATTATAGCAAATAAAACATGCATTACACTTGCGTTACTTGATACAGGATAAATTTAACATGTTTACAATGTAAATGTTTTTGAGCATTTCAAAGAATATTGCAGCTAGTGCATACATTGCATATTTAGTAACTTGATACAGGACAAAAGCTTATATCGGATTTCTTATTTCTGGCTTTTGTTGAGGATGTCTGCAGGTAAACCATATGTTTCCTTCAGTTCATTACAGCACAAAATTTTATGTAATCCTGATGACTTTCCTGTTATAAAGTCAATTAGTACTTGGAAGAATAATTGAGGTTTAATTCTTAGTTTGAATATTGATTTTTTATGGTTTTTCCGAATAAATGATGTTGTATATTTGTGAATCTTTGAAATGCTGAGTCAGACTCCTCTAGATCTGTGTTTAGAAAAAAACATAGTTTGATGGGGGTTTTGAGGTTCTGAGCAAATCAGAAGTATTTCTTAGTTGGCTTTATCCATAATTCATACTTCTGAAAATGTTCATTCAAATTACAGTAGAACTTCGATGGCTCGAACTGCAATAGGTCAAAGACTATAGATGTCTCGAACCCTTTTTCTGGTCCCTTTTGTTCAAATTTCAACATAGTTCGACCTTGATTTCTCGAACACTCCTGTAACTGGAACTGTTTTTAGCTCACCTGGCTATGTATGCCAGGGTGAGCTTTTGCCATCACTTGGCATCCGGCGTCCGTCACCGTCTGTCCGACGTAATCTTTTCATTCAAAGATTTTCTCCTCTGAAACCACTGGGCCAATTGGAACCAAATTTGGTCACAATAGTCCTTGGGTGGTCCCCTTTAAAAAAGGTATCCGACAGGTCCGTACCTCATCCAAGATGGCCGCCAAGTGGGAAACATAGTTTTAGCATTGGACCCTGTGGGTAAACTAGATGGTCCCTTCCAAAAAAGGTATCAGGCAGGTCAGTACCTCATCCAAGATGGCCGGCAGGGGGAACAAAGTTTTAACATTAAACCCTATGGAAAAGACATTCAAAGATCTTCTTCTCTGAAACTACAAGTCCAATTATAACCAAACTTAGTCACAATGGTCCTTTGATGGTCCTTTCCAAAAAAGGTATCTGGCAGGTCTGTATTTCATCCAAGATGGCCACCAGCGGGAACATAGTTTTAACATTGGACCCCATTGAATACACATTCAAAGATCTTCTCAGAAACTACTGGTCCAATTAGAACCAAACTAAGCCACAATGGTCCTAAGGTGGTCCCTATTGGCCCTATTGATTTTAAGGGAAATTTTTATTTGAATTGTGATCTGAATGTTTCAAATTCAGCATTATGTATTACCTTGATTATTAGGGGAACCCCTGCCCAAATTTTCTTTAAATGTTGTTCTGTTATGGGTGGTAATGGATGGTGGATCTTTCAGTTGCCATGGAAACCAAACAAGAATACTGTAATTTTAGGAAATAAAAAGTATTCTGCTAAATTTTATGTTTTGTTTTTCCTATTGGAAATGCCTTTTATCTATGTCAGCCATGGTCCAGGTGAGCAATACAGGCTCTTTAGAGCCTCTTGTTATTGGTCCCTTGGTTGTTCGAGCCATCGAAGTTCGACTGTATTATAATGCATTTCATTTGTCACAGCTCTGGCCAATTAGCAGCATGACAATTTATTTTTTGCAGAATATGCACTGTTTAACAGAGTATACATGTGTTTTGGATAACAGAGTATACATGTGTTTTGGATTTGAATTCAACAATTATCATAAAGTGTTTGTGTCTGTTATTTTGTAACATGTACTTGTGAAATTGTAAAATGTCTGACTTTCATCCTTGTGTTGGATATATAAAATTAGTATATAAATGTAATGACATTTTGTCTGGCCACAAAAGTAAGTTTTATGTGGCATGCTGTTCAAGGAGGAGTGTTATGACTTTGTGGAAGAAATAAAGTTAATGAGATTATATTTATGTATCAGAAGTAAGATCTGTTATGATTTCAATATTTATATCAGATTTGTACTCACTCATTTTAATCTACAATAATATTTTCTTTAGTGTCAGTTTGCAGTAGAACAGGTTGTATTTAGTTTAGTTTGGCTGTATCTCAACATCTTGTAAAATTGTTATATTTTACAGAAAACCAGAGAATACCGAAGATGATAAATAGGAGATACCTTTACAAATTAGACTGATACAAGTTAGCATTCAATTTCATCAAGTTATTACAGGTGTAAATTAGTCATTGGAATAGATTTCTTTCAGGTACATATGTATTGTGGCAGTTTTCAATGTATGGAGATTCTGAACTTGGACAGTAGATGAGCAGTATTTTAAATGGGAGTTTTTATATTTTCAGATTTACCCAGATGAAGAATTGACAGCTGAAGTGATGAACAGCTTGACACGCTGTAGATATGTCAAAGAAGGCTGCCGATGGGTTGATAAACTACAGAATCTTCAGGTATAAAACTTTTATGTAGATTCTGCAAATGATCATTTCGGCAACTTATGTCTTTTCAGTGCATCTGATCAAATCAAAATATATAGAAGACTATAAACTGAAATATATGCAGGGATGATTTTGCTCTCCACATTTAACTGAGTGGAAATATAGTTTCCATAACAAGAACTAGTTGATTATGAAATTTCTCGCATCAAGTTACCCGGTAAATAAATTTTGCAAATGTTTGAAAGCGAGGCTTGGCGAGCTCTTAAACATTTCAAAATTTATCTAATGAGATGTGAGAAATTTCATAATTAACGTGTTAAAGTTTTGGAAACTGTTTCTCTAATGACTGGATAAAAAACACCGAGGATTGTGTTCCGAAAAAATTTGGCGGGAAATGCATGAAACTTGTTCTCCTCTCTAGAGAGGAGAACAAATGTTTCCACACCATTCAGGAAATATGAAAACTGGATAGAAATTAGAGAAATGGCAATCCAGAGGCCAAACATTTTTATATACTAAAAGAATCATAATTGACAATTCCGGACTGTCAACAGCAGAAATCTGCTAAAACTAAAAACACAACAGGCCATCCTGTTTATGTAACAGCTGGCGGAGAACAAATAACCAATATTATTGGAATAAAAAGCCAAAGCAAAATCAGCTGATGACAGTGTTCTACATGCTAACAAAAAGTTTGTTGTGATAGTAAAAAAGAGTGATGGTTTTCAAAATATACCCTATATATATTTCATGTATGTGATAAAAGTAAGGAAGACAAAATTTAGCTTCTTCATGACAATTTTAATGGTATCTGATCTAATAAAGATTATAAAGTTACATGTAGTATATGAGAGCAACAGACACCAAGTGTACACATACTTGTATGTATACTGGGAAAACTTTTATCTCTATTGAACTAAAAATTGTTTCCTTATTTTGTCAGATCTGTGGAGACATTGATAGAAAAATAAATAATCCTGCTTCCTTATATTGTGGTATTTTCTATGTAACAATAGTCGACTTGTAAGACTTGATACTTGTATAACAAGCAAGATAATACATTATCTTTGCACTGTAGTTGGAATTTAACAATTGATTTTCAAACAGTAAAAAAAAGCAAACTCTCATACATAAAAAATTTTTACATTTATATATGTATATGATTTAAAATCAGAATTGAAAAGAGGTTTTTTCAAACGAACAAATTGTATATATTTTTTTCATATTTTTAGGCTCATTTAGACCAGTGTAGATTTGAATCTATTGCGTGTCCAAACAAGTGTTCAAGCTACCTGTCTCGGATTGAGTTAGATGATCATCTCGACTACTCTTGTCCAAAACGATTTGTACAATGTGATATTTGTAATCAACAGTTTCCTGGAGATGTTTATGAAAAGGTAAATATTTTTTTTGCTTTCACCAATGAACTTTCTTTACATTATTGTCTCGCCCGCGACGAAAGTCGCGAAAGCGAGACATAGCGATCCAAAATTCCGTCGGC
>MJUU01029905.1:61621-72021 GCA_002080025.1 Modiolus philippinarum
AACTTTGAACAATGAATGTCCTTCTGACAAAATAATTTGTAGAAATAAATTCTGGTATCAACTGAAAAGTTTAATCACATCAAATGATGATTGCAATTGGATGCAAACACAGAAGTCACCCAAATGAACCCCTCCAATCATTATCCAAGCATTATTAAGAAAACAATTTTCATCCCCCCCTTTTTTTGGAACATTTATAGTCAAATCATTATGTTCTGTCTATCAGTGTTATCAGTGCATTGATTACACCAGGGATCATCAATACGGGTTCCCCAAAAGTGGAGGAATACAAATAAGAGAAGAAATGAAATAATAGATATTTTTAGTAACATCCCTCATCATTGATATATATAATACAAATACCTGTAAAACGAAAGTAAATGAATGAAGAAAATATGCTGAATGATTTAAAAAATCTTTTTTACAAAAAAATTCTATAGATATCAAGAAACATTTCATCATAAATGAGTTTAATTTCTATATATATATAATAAAACAAAATATAATTCCATTTTTCTGGTGAAATTTTACCAGACAGTCACATGCCAAGGTCAAGGTCACCAGGTCAAATATTCTGGTACCAACTGAAAGGTCTTTCCACAAGGAATACACATGCAAACTATGAAAGCCCTATCACTTACCATTCAAAAGATATGCTCAATGTTAAAGTTTTTATGCAGTTGTTCACAGACCAATGTCAAGGTCACAAGGTCAGCTATTCTGGTACCAATTAAAAGGTCTTGCCACAAGGAATGCACATGTAAAATATGAAAGCCATATCTCTTACCATTCAAAAGATATACCCAATGTTAAAGTTTATTATTTTTTTCAAAAAGTCCATCACATGTCAAGGTCAAGGTCACGAGGTCCAAAATGAAAGGTCTTGCCACAAGGAATACACATGCAAAATATGAGAGCCCTATCACTAACCATTCAAAAGATATACCAAATGTTAAAGTTTTTTGTGGACAAACAGACAGACAGACCAAAAATAGTAATGGTGGATTACATGATACCCCGCCACGTTTCACAAAATTTCGAAGTATCAAGGGGCATAACTCCAGAACCCCTTGGACCTCTGAACCCATATTCGAACTTGACCTGAGTTTTGTGGTGAACAAGCTACATACCAAGTTTGAAGACTGTATGTTATTCCGTTCAAAAGTTATCAGTCGGAAACCTTCGGGGGACGGACGGACGGACGGACGGACGGACAAACGACTGAGGGTATCACATAATACCACGCCACTACGTGTGGCGGGGTATAAAAACTATATGCCCCTCCCAAATCTTCGATTCACGGGGGCATAAAAAAAAATGTAAAAAATGTTTGTTAGATGTTTCTGCAGTTCCATTTACCGGTACTATGGTTAACAGTCAAAGGGCAATAACTCACTTCTGTTCTCATCAAATTCATTGAAATTATCTCCCTGTACTAAAGAAAATGCTTATATTGCTAATTTTTATATAAGATAACATATAAATATATAACAGAGTAACAATAAAATTAATAAATAATAATAATAAATATAAAAAATGTTTCATATGCACTTTTAGTGTTGTGTTTTTATATCTAGTAATTGTTTGTAAATTTTGTATGAAACATAAGCATCAGTTGCTGCGTAGACTTTCTGTTCATCAGACAACGGAAACGTTGACCAGTTCCCTTTCCTTACGTCAGGATTCTTATTTATTTTACATTTAAATAGATGTCTAACTAATCCATCTAAACTCCATTTTTCTGTACTGTTTGTTACCTCATTTGCTAACATACCAATATCAACCATACTATGTTTGACGATATCTATAACATGAATATCAAAGTCTCGCTCAAGTTTCCAAATGTCTGATTCTATATTAACCCCTACTTTTTTAATGTGTTTATTCAGAAGTAAACTCTTTAAATTACTAGGTATACCACCCATACATGAAATATGAAATAAGTAACAAGTATCGATAGAGGTACATAATTGTATCAGCGCTGTTTTATCTTCCTTTCCTAATGTATATGATACAGGCCATTCCATATCCAAACCAACGCATGCTTCTTGATGGTCACATAATGCCATTTCAATATCTTCACAAAGCATATTACAATCATTACTATTATAAGAATAAATGATTTTCCCATTAAATTTTAATTCTTGTGTTTCTTCACACATAATCTGATCAAATGCTGCTGAAGCAGCCATTTTCTTCTCTTCTTTCAACTTCTTTTTAGCTGTTAACAATGCTTTTTCAAATTCCATGTTTTTCTCTTTAATAATATCTTCTTTCTTTTTGTGTATCTTTTCTTCATTTTTCCTGTCCACTTCAGTCTGTAGTTCTTCCATTTTCCTACTTTTACACATTACCATCCAATCTGGTAAGTTCCTTTTCTTGGACATTTTGGATATCTGTAAAACATTACAATACTATTTTCAGTTTTATTTAAAAGATATTGCAGTTTCATTTTAAATAAATTAAATAACTTTAGGTTTTTACTTGGTATGTAAAATTTGGAAAAAAAAAGAACTGGTCTTGAGGGTTTCAGGAAATTTACCCCCAAAAAATTCAAAGATCTCAGTAATCTGATCTGTCTTTTCTATTGAAAAGAACTGAAAGGTAAGAGTGAACAGATGTATCATGATAAGGAGGGGTATTTGTCAAAAATGCAAGTCACAGGGTGGTAAAATTTCCCAGAGCCTGAAAGCTGAGAGAAATTTAGACCCAAGACTTGTATTCTTGGCAAATACTCCAAAGTTCATGATATATCTGTTTAATTACACCGAAAGTCTCTATCATTAAAGCATACAGATGACTCTGGGACAAAAACCACTGTCAAAGGGTATTTGCCAAAAAATACAATGGCTATTAACCAACCAGAATGCACCTTACTTACATAAGGGTAATTATCCAAAATATTAAATGGTCTTAGGGAGTATTGTTCATAAGATATTGCAATAAGCAAATTGAAATATTAACTGATAATTTAACCCTAGGGCATCTACCCACAGTGCACTACTGCAGATCATACACATACTCTAGGATGGTGGCTAATTTAAATTTGTATCTCTGATAGTTCTGGAGCAATAACTCGAACACCATGGATGCCTCGAACCCTTTTTGTGGTCCCTTGGGTAAAATTTAAACAAAGTTTGACCTCGATAACTCGAACACACCTTTGGCTCGAACTGTTTTCATCAGTCCCTTAGGTGTTCGAACCATCGAAGTTCGACTGTACATACAAATGGATTGCATAACATAATCCTTTCCCATGCAGGGATTGAAATGATTGCTTGTTCTTATAATTGTTCGCTTAGATGTCATATTTTAGAAATATGGTTGGCCTTTGTTTGCCAGGAAGAATTTCCAATGTGTCTTAGAGTTTCAGTAAATTTAATCTTCTTAGATGTCATATTTTAGAAATATGGTTGGCCTTTGTTTGCCAGGAAGAATTTCCAATGTGTCTTAGAGTTTAAGTAAATTTAATCTCCTTAGATGTAATATTTTAGAAATATGGTTGGTCTTTGTTTGCCAGGAAGAATTTCCAATGTGTCTCAGAGTTTCAGTAAATTTAATCTTCTTAGATGTCATATTTTAGAAATATGGTTGGCCTTTGTTTGCCAGGAAGAATTTCCAATGTGTCTTAGAGTTTTAGTAAATTTTATCTTCTTAGATGTCATATTTTAGAAATATGGTTGGCCTTTGTTTGCCAGGAAGAATTTCCAATGTGTCTTAGAGTTTTAGTAAATTTAATCTTCTTAGATGTCATATTTTAGAAATATGGTTGGCCTTTAATTTGTTTCCCAGGAAGAATTTCCAATGTGTCTTAGAGTTTCAGTAAATTTAATATTCTTAGATGACAGATTTAAGAAATATGGTTGCCAGTAAGAATTTTGAAACATAGGTAATCAACGATTACAAAGTTCGCCTCGTTATGGCACATGGACACAGAAACCCTATTTGGCCAGGGTGCTCATTTACCATCTCTTATGCATGTATACAAAGGCTAGATGATCTTACCATGTACAGTAACCGAGACCTGAATTCGGACATAAACGGAAAAGTGACCTAGTTTTGGCTGGATGCTGACCTACCCTCAAAGGTGCATGCACATGCAAGGTTAGATGATCCTACAATGTACAGTTACTTAGATCTGAATTCGGACGTAAACTTGAACGTAAGTGGATCATGCGGAAAATATAGGTCAAAGTGACCTAATTTTGCCTTGATGCTGACCTACCCCCAAAGATGCATGCACATGCAGGTTTACATGATTGTACCATATACAGTTACTTAGATCTGAACTCGGACGTAAACTTGAACGTAAGTGGATCATGCGGAAAATATAGATCAAAGTGACCTAATTTTGCCTGGATGCTGACCTACCCTAAAAGGTGCATGCACATGCATGGTTAGATGATCCTACCATGTACAGTTACTTAGATCTGAACTCGGACGTAAACTTGAATGTAAGTCAACCATGTGGAAAATATAGGTCAAAGTGACCTAATTTTGCCTGGATGCTGACCTACCCCCAAAGATGCATACACATGCAAGGTTAGATGATCGTACCATGTTTAATTACTTAGATCTGAACTTGGACGTAAACTTGAACGCAAGTCCATTATGCAGAATATATAGGTCAAAAAGACCTAATTTTGCCTGGATGCTGACCTACCCCCAAAGATGCATGTACATGCAAGGTTAGATGATCCTACCGTGTACAGTTACTTAGATCTGAACTTGGACATAAACTTGAATGTTAGTCAATCATGCGGAAAATACAGGTCAAAGTGACCTAATTTTGCCTGGATGCTGACCTACCCCCAAAGATGCATGCACATGCAAGGTTAGATGATTGTACCATGTACAGTTACTTCGATCTGAACTCAGACGTAAACTTGAATGTATGAACTCGGACTGAACTTGAATGTAAGTCGATCATGTGGAAAATATAGGTCAAAGTGACCTAATTTTTCCTGGATGCTGACCTTCCCCCAAAGATGCATGCACATGCAATGTTAGATTATCCTACCATGTACAGTTACTGAGATATCAACTCGGACCTAAAATTGAATGAAAGCCAGTCAAGCGGAAAATATAGGTCAAATAGAACCAATTTTCCTGGAGGCTGTGAGATATCCCAAGATGCATCTGTACACAAAGTTTGATGACCCTACCCTTCATAGTTACCAAGATATATACCTAAACGCGGACACGGATGCGGTGCCGGGGGGTACTCCAATTGTCCCCCTCAACTTCATTGAGGCGAACTAAAAATGGCTTAGTTTCAGTAAATTTATCTAAGTTGATGCTTTCATAGTAATACAAGTACACATTTTCAAGTACTGGAAAAAAAAAAGATTTTATTTGTGGATTGAATAGAGTTAATTCCCTTTGTATACTGTACCACTATATCTTATCTGTATTTGGTTGACTGAGTGAAATATATATAAATTATGTAATTATTGTTAACCAATCAACATTTTCATTTTTTTAAATTTTTTATGCAGAGACATTTATCTCTAGTTTGGTACCTTTATTATTACAGGAGAACTTCAATTGCTCGAACAGCCAAGGGACTGATGAAAACGGGGTGGTCAAGCTATTGAGGTTGAACTGTGTTTTAATACATGCAGTAGAGTTGCCAATCTCTGCAATTATAAGTCTCTGTCACACAGGCACTTGTTTCATAAAAAATGTATGGGATAAAGTGAAGAATATGAACACATTACTAGTACTACCAGTATTGTGCAATACTAGTAAAATGTATCATATATTTGTACCAGTATTGTACATTATACTGGTAGATACTGGAAAATACTGGTAAACAAATATTTCAGATACATGTACTGGAAAATACTGGTACAACTAGTATTGAAGATACTAGACGATATNCTTAGATGTCATATTTTAGAAATATGGTTGGCCTTTGTTTGCCAGGAAGAATTTCCAATGTGTCTTAGGGTTTTAGTAAATTTTATCTTCTTAGATGTCATATTTTAGAAATATGGTTGGTCTTTGGTTGCCAGGAAGAATTTCCAATGTGTCTTAGAGTTTCAGTAAATTTAATCTTCTTAGATGTCATATTTTAGAAATATGGTTGGTCTTTGGTTGCCAGGAAGAATTTCCAATGTGTCTTAGAGTTTCAGTAAATTTAATATTCTTAGATGTCATATTGTAGAAATTTTGTTGGTCTTTGGTTGCCAGGAAGAATTTCCAATGTGTCTTAGAGTTTCAGTAAATTTAAGATTCTTAGATGACAGATTTAAGAAATATGGTTGCCAGTAAGAATTCTGAAACATAGGTAATCAACGATTACAAAGTTCGCCTCGTTATGGCACATGGACATAGAAACCCTTTTTGGCCAGGGTGCTCATTTACCATCTCTTATGCATGTATACAAAAGCTAGATGATCTTACCATGTACAGTAACCGAGACCTGAAATTGGACATAAACGGAAAAGTGACCAAGTTTTGCCTGGATGCTGACCTACCCTTAACGGTGCATGCACATGCAAGGTTAGATGATCCTACCATGTACAGTTACTTAGATCTGAACTCGGAAGTAAACTTGAATGTAAGTCAATCATGCAGAAAATATAGGTCAAAGTGACCTAATTTTGCCTGGATGCTGACCTACCCCCAAAGATGCATGCACATGCAAGTTTACATGATCGTACCATATACAGTTACTTAGATCTGAACTCGGACGTAAACTTGAACGTAAGTGGATCATGTGAAAAATATAGGTCAAAGTGACCTTATTTTGCCTGGATGCTGACCTACCCTAAAAGGTGCATGCACATGCATGGTTAGATGATCCTACCATGTACAGTTACTTAGATCTGAACTCGGATGTAAACTTGAATGTAAGTCAACCATGCGGAAAATATAGGTCAAAGTGACCTAATTTTGCCTGGATTCTGACCTACCCCTAAAGATGCATACACATGCAAGGTTAGATGATCGTACCATGTACAATTACTTAGATCTGAACTCGGACGTAAACTTGAACGCAAGTCATTATGCAGAAATATAGGTCAAAGTGACCTAATTTTGCCTGGATGCTCACCTACCCCCAGATGCATGCACATGCAAGGTTAGATGATCCTACCGTGTACAGTTACTTAGATCTGAACTCGGACGTAAACTTGAATGTAGGTCAATCATGCGGAAAATACAGGTCAAAGTGACCTAATTTTGCCTGGATGCTGACCTACCCCCAAAGATGCATGCACATGCAAGGTTAGATGATTGTACCATATACAGTTACTGAGATATCAACTCGGACCTAAAATTGAATGAAAGCCAGTCAAGTGGAAAATATAGGTCAAAGAGACCTAATTTTCCTGGAGGCTGTGAGATAGCCCAAGATGCATCTGTACACAGTCACAAAGTTTGATGACCCTACCCTTCATAGTTACCAAGATATATACCTAAATGCGGACGCGGACACAGACGTGGACGCCGGGGGTACTCCAATAGTCCCCCTCAACTCCGTTGAGGCGAACTAAAAATGGCTTAGTTTCAGTAAATTTATATAAGTTGATGCATTCATAGCAATACAAGTACACATTTTCAAGTACTGGAAAAAAAAAGATCTTATTTGTGGATTGAATAGAGTTAATTCCCTTTGTATACTGTAAATGTCCAATATACCACTATATCTTATCTGTATTTGGTTGACTGAGTGAAATATATATAAATTATGTAATTATTGTTAACCAATCAACATTTTCATTTTTTTATTTTTTATGCAGAGACATTTATCTCTAGTTTGGTACCTTTATTATTACAGTCGAACTTCAATGGCTCGAACAGCCAAGGGACTGATGAAAACGGGGTGGTCAAGCTATTGAGGTTGAACTGTGTTTTAATACATGCAGTAGAGTTGCCAATCTCTGCAATTATAAGTCTCTGTCACACAGGCACTTGTTTCATAAAAAATGTATGGGATAAAGTGAAGAATATGAACACATTACTAGTACTACCAGTATTGTGCAATACTAGTAAAATGTATCATATATTTGTACCAGTATTGTACAATACTGGTAGATACTGGAAAATACTGGTAAACAAATATTTCAGATACATGTACTGGAAAATACTGGTACAACTAGTATTGAAGATACTAGACGATATTATTAACTTATAGTTGCATTTTTTCATACGTAACATTTTAAACTATTTTCATGAAAATTATAACGTCATGTGGAACAGTTAACTTTACCTATTTTGGGGCCGGCGAATGATTTTAAAATATCTAAATTTTAAATTGGATTCCCTGCCCATCAGAAAAATTACGCCATTAGGCCTGCATGGAGATGCCTGTCAATAATTGGTACGCCGTCTAATATAAAGTTTAAGACTGTAACACTTCATTTATGATAGTTGCATTATAATAACATTTCTAAATTCATAGGATTTAGGGATAATATAGTTTATCCAATAGAGAAATTTTTTAAATTCATTTCATAACAGAGTTTGTAAACTTGTTGGTAATAAGTGAGACCTAAGATGGCTGATGCGTGTGCTTCTGTCAAGAAAAAATTCAACATTGAAAGACAAGGAAATGAATACGATAATTGGGGATAATTTAAACCTTTTTAAAATAGATAAGATGAAAATATGACCAATAAAATATCAAGTTATATTTACAGAACCAGTGTGTATCTGTATCAGATTTACAATGAAGGGGCGTGGAAATCATCGAGTCCGTCAGGACGAGATGATTTCCACGCCCCTTCATTGTAAACCTGATACAGATAATTACGTGTTCTGTAAATGATTTGTGGAATGGTCCAATGAAAAAGCAGCAGTCGTTAGGTAAAGATATTTTGGGAAATTCTCAGCACGTTGGGTGTTACTTTATTCTAAGATGCAGTGGTTTCATACAATGAATCACACAAGGACAGACGTTGAATTTTTAAAGCTTTCCAACACACAAGAAGGGTAGATTTTAAAATGCCGAGATTGAAATACTCCAGATAATGAAAGCAGTAAATAATTCTTCTGTTGTTGATTTAGCACACAGATTGCCGAAAATACAGAATTGAACATAAACTGTTTTTTTTTTCAACAGTAAACCAGTATATGGGTATTCTCGGTACTTTTGAAACAATGGAAAAGGAACATTGATTATGCCCTGAACATGGATGACAGAAGAGTTCAGTTCAAGATTTAAGAAAAAATGATAGAAAAAAAAGATATGAACACAAAAGGATAAACTAACTGAACCGTCAACGTTTTCAATAAATAGAGAGAGAGTGGTGCCACACTGACATGCACATGCACTAGATGGATAAATTCAGTATGGATTCGAAGGCAGAATGGCGCTAAATATCTACCGAGATACGTGTATCTCATTATATGTGGGTAATTGCGGTAATTCAAAAGCAAGGGCATATGCGAAAAGGACTTTCTTGAAGAATAAGGGATTTGGTTGTAAAGTTGAGCAAGCTTGCCATTTTTCAGCCCAAATTAGATGAAAATGAATGAAATCCGGACAGCGTTTGTTTTTCTAGTTTTTTTTCCAGCTGACACAATTTTTATTACATGTTTTCACAAAAATTTGATGTTAATTTTTTTAATAAAATGTTTCGTTTTCGGAAATTATTTCCTTTAAAAATATATTCTGACCGCCAAAAGTGCACAATAACTGGAAATACAGAGGCGTACAATAACTGGAATTACAGACAGATATTGTACACTTGTGACATCCATTTAAGCTCCTCCCCTTTCTTAAATCCAACTGTATCTTATATATAGTACATTTTACTTCAAAGGAAAAACACAAAACCATTCCACATAACATAAAATGTTTATGCCATTTACTGAGTGATGCATACAGCCTTACAACCCGTCAAAATTCAGTATGGACAATGCATGAACGAATTCACTGACCTGCGCAAACACGACCTTGGAAATTCCCACTTCAAGCAAACATCGCACGTCACGATTTAAATAACTACTCAGAGACGTCACTATCCAATCAAATCATGTTAAACACGCACACCTCCCGGTTTAGAAAACGTGTACTAAAGTAAACAAACAAATGATCGTTGAAAATGCATTTGCTTTGTCGGATGTAGTTGATAGCAGGGAAAATATATAATAGAAAAAAAGAAGGGAAACGGGGAATGTGTCAAAGAGACAACGACCCAAAGGGGAGTTATAACAACTCAAAGCCGTCATAAGGGACCGATCATTTAACATGAAAAGGGGGGGGGGTAATGATTTTTTTCTAAAAAAAATATTTTGGAGCCGATTTTATGTGAAAAATATTTTCGCTGCCAAAATGATAAAAAAAAAATTTCTGAAGGAGGCTTTCTGCTGAAAAAAATAATGTTAATTTTGAAAAAAAATAATTTGTTGATACACGTGCAAAAAAAAAATTCTGTCCAGAAAAAAAA
>MJUU01029905.1:74263-97043 GCA_002080025.1 Modiolus philippinarum
AATGACCAAAACTAAGCCAAGCCTTCCTTTTGTGCCAAGGAACATTGTGTTAAAATTTCATAAGGATTGGTCAACTGAAACTAAAGTTATTGACCAAAAACAAAAGTGTCTACAGACAACGACGACAACGACAACGACGACGACGACAGCACCATACCATTATACGACCGCAAAAATTTTTGCGGTCGTATAAAAACTGCATCAATATCAGACTAATAATAAAAAAATTAAAATTTTTGAAATTTGCCCCTTTTGGGCCCCATTTATCTCGTGAACGGTACATGCCACGTGAAATCCTTTGCCATACTACTGATTGGAAATTTCCTCAGGAGGACACTGAAAGAAACCCCATCAAAATCCGATAAATAATAAAGATTCTACAGTCAAATATACGAAAACATCAAATTTAACCCTTTTTGGCCCCTTTTTTAAAAACGGGTGGGGCCACAATAGCCAAAACTAAGCCAAGCCTTCCTTTTATGCCAAGGAACATTGTGTTAAAATTTCATAAGGATTGGTCAACTGAAACTAAAGTTATTGACCAAAAACAAAAGTGTCTACAGACAACGACGACAACGACAACGACGACGACGACAACGACGACGACGACAACGACGACGACAGCATCATACCATTATACGACCGCAAAAATTTTTGCGGTCGTATAAAAATTACGCCATTAGGCCTGCATGAAGATGCCTGTCAATAATTGGTATGCCGTCTAATACAAAGTTTAAGACTGTAACACTTCATTTATGATAGATGCATTATAATAACATTTCTAAATTCATAGGATTTAGGGATAATATAGTTTATCCCATAGAGAAATTTTTTAAATTCATTTCATAACAGAGTCTGAAAACTTGTTGGTAATAAGTGAGACCTAAGTTGGCTGATGCGTGTGCTTCTGTCGAGAAAAAATTCAACATTGAAAGACAAGGAAATGAATACGATAATTGGGGATAATTTAAACCTTTTTAAAATAGATAAGTTGAAAATATGACCAATAAAATATCATAAAATGTTTATGCCATTTACTGAGTGATGCATACAGCCTTACAAGTTATTAAAGTGATAGTAGTAGTTACTATGTTTCCATTTATAAAATATTGTTAAAATTATAGGGCACCATGGGAATTTTATATAAACGAACCGAATCGTAAATAATGAATGTCAAAAAAAGCTACATCATTTCATGCTGTATTTTGTTTAAACTATACACACTTTCAGTTACAGCACTTTCAGCCAGAGCTGTCGCCGATGGCAGCCAGTTATACCCCCTGCTAATTGAACCCTGAATCAATATGGCAAGTGTAAATTCAAGTGTGTGTGGACACAGTACAGTTGTGGACACAGTACAAATGTGGACACAATACAAATATAGACACAATGATATACCTCCCCACTTTTTTTCCAGAAAATATTCAGACTTATTTTCTCCCCTTCAAAATTTCAGACAGAAACCATATTACTTCATGCACATCTTCAGGTGGTATACTACAACTGTGTAACATTTCATCAATATCCAAGTACCTGTTTAGGAGAACATGTGCTGACAAGGTTCACCCCCCCNCAGCAGCCATATTATTTCATGCACTTTCAGGTGGTGTACTACAACTGTGTAACATTTCATCAAAATCCAAGCAGCAGTTTTAGAGAATATGCGCTGACAAAGTTCGCCCCCTTTTTTCTAGAAAATATTCAAAGACAAATTATCTCCCCTTCAAAATTTCGGACAGCAATCACTTGGTGGAAGTGAAAGAGACAAAAGTCAGTTTTTCTTTCCTTGAGTACAAAAAATATGATTTATGACCCATTTAGTAAATTTCAACATGTGAGATATGACAAAATGTATTCCCTTTCTCTTATAGACTGTAGGTCTTGAGTATTAATACAGGTTTACCTTTGATGACTCTATGCTACATATATAAAACTTATCTTGCTTTTAAAATTGAAATGTGCAAATATGCATTACTGTTAAACCAGGAGGGCAATTATTTTAATTTTTAAATTTCACATTCATTAAATTTTGGTATGGGTGGCAATTACGACAAGCATTTACTAATTTTCATACATTTGTGTATTATTTCTCCTAAAGTTTAACTGTAATATCATTCATAAAAAATAAAATTGATACTAATACAATGGATGTTTGATTATTTAAGGACACTTACGTACACACTGTGCCGACTTGCAATTGAGACTGGAAGAATAACATGTGTAAAATGTGAACAAAAATTTCAAGTGATAAAAATTTACTAAAATTGCAACAAAAATATGCATAAACCAGAACTGATTTTTCTTTAAATTTTAAGGTGCTATGCTTTGAATCAGATAGTGTTAAAATATCAACATTTATATTTTTTTTAAAACATTTCTCAATTCAAAGGAAATTAAGAATATGCTACCAATTTTGGTCAAATATCATATATCAGAAAGTTCTAAATAATATGTTTCAAAGTTTATATCTCTCTGTAAAGAAGTTCTAATTATCTTAAGATGATAAACAAATTGGAAAACAATGAAATATAACTTCAGTGAAGTGCTGACAATAAAATAAAAAGTATGAAAAAGAAAGGAAATGGGGTAAATGTTAAGGAGACAACATCCCATATCCAGGTTAAAACGACCCAAAACAAAGCATCTAGGGGTCACAGTACGGTCTTCAACACAGTGAGGAACCTCACACCATATAGCAAGCCCTAAATGGCCCCAAAAAGGTAAAAAAGTGAATAAATAAATGGAAACAAACCACATCCAATAACCCAAATATCAAGAAACTAAAATTTTATAAGAAGACAAGGACAAGCCAATGACCAACATATTTATAGGTTTATAAAGAGGAGGTAACTCCATCTTTTTGAGCTTAGGCTTCTTTCAAAAAATATTTAAAAATAGAATACAGGAATTTTGTTCATTTTTTTTTGCAGTTATCATATTAAAAACATATTTTTCTTATTTTGGATAGTAATTTTTATGGTGTATATTGCTTTTTTCAGTTTTTCCTAAAAAATTGTAATTTTCAAAAAAAAACAAGATGTGTTTGTGAAACACTATGCCCCGGTAGCAGCCATGTCTTCAATACAAAATTAATGCTAAAATTGCCATCACTAGAAATTAAGGTTAAGTAGACATTTGTACTCAGGCAGGGAAGTAGTTCACAAAAATTGTCTCCCCTGTAAATTTGTTTACCTGTCATCTCCTCAAATAAACAATATGTGTGATGACACAGCCACGGTAAAAACAAAATCAAATTTCTAACATTTGCGATATTTTTTTACATTTCACACACTATGTATCTTATGCTGCAACAATCGCTGTATGGTACAGATATATGAAAAATATACAATTGTGGTTGATTAATTTATAAAACATTGTTTTAAAACCAACCCTATCTGATAGCCAAAACTGTATGATAATAAAGAAAAAATTCTAGCAACCCTCAAACCCAATGGGCGGAAACAAAATTTAGGAGTATTGTTAAATATATAATTATGCATCATATAAACCATATGAAATTAATTTCTGCATATGGCCTTTTTCAGGATCCACCTTTTTCAAGTTTTTAAGTAGGGAGAAAATGGACTTTTCATTGTATTTTTTAGCCCGTGAGTGATTTGTACTCACAGTGAAATAAATATATGGGGCAATTAAAGGGCATGTATTACTTTTAGTATTTTCACTTCGTTAAATATCAAGATTTTCGTACACATGTTAACTAGTATTTGAAGTGTAATATAAGGGTGGTTACCATTTGGTATTCTTATAGGGTGATTTGTTGACAGTTTCGTTTTTATTCAAAGTTTATTCCCGAAAGAAACCTCAGAAAGAATGAATAGAATATAAAAATTCGACCATGTTTGAACTTTTATTCTGGAGAAACGCTACAAAGAGTACCCTAAAATTTTGCACACGGATTGACAGGGATATTGGCAATCCGTATACAAATTTTGGTTGAAATCTAAAGATGGATCCCCTTTGAAAGACAGACACTAAATTGATCTTTTATGCCGATTTGCGCATTGTACATATGTATGTGCATCTACACGTTCACATGCGGCAATCTACGTTGTTTTCATATAAATTCAAAATATTAGTATTTTTTCATTGGAAATAACTTTTATAATTATGCATCTATGGTAAACAATCCAAAAGTAACATTTCTACCTCATTTAAATGAGAGCTCAATTTCTATTGTTCTATTTCAACCACTTCCCCACCTGTACTAAGCTCCATTAGATCTATTCACATATAGAATATCAAGCCTCTTGCAATTGTAATTAACAAGCTAAAAGCAAAATCTAGATTTTGACCTTTTGACCTCTGTGACCTTGACCTTTCACTGACCTTAATGAAATTCGAATAATGGTGTTCAACTTCATATGATCATTACACAGGCTAAATATGAAGGTCCTATCACACCTTGTTGAAAAGATATCGCCAATGTTAAAGTTTTCAAATTTTCACTCAGTGACCTTGACCTTTGACCTGACCCAAATGCTTCTAAGCTCCATTAGATCTATTCACATATAGAATATGAAGCCTCTAGCAATTGTAATTAATGAGCTACAGAAAAATCTGTATTTTGACCTTTTAACCTCTTTAACCTTGACCTTGTGACATTGACCTTTGACCTGACCTAAGTATGCTGTTAAGTTTCATATAACCAATATACAGGCCAAATATGAAGGTCCTATCACATCTGGTTGGAAAAATATAGGCAATGTTGAAGTTTTCAAATTTGAACTCGGTGACCTTGACCTTTAACCTGGCTGAAATTTTTTTGTGGATTTGTACTAAGGTTCATTAGATCTATTGATATATGGAATATCAAGCCTCTAGCTATTGTAATTTGACCTTTTGAGCTCTGTGACCTTGACCTTTGACCTGACCTCAGTAAAATTTGCATAATGCTGTTGTTTCATAAGACCAATAAACAGGCCAAATATGAAGGTCCTATCACATCTGGTTGAAAAGATATAGGCAATGTTAAAGTTTTTGTTAAAGTTTTCAAATTTGCACTCGGTGACCTTGACCTGTGACCTGACCCAAATTTTTTTGGTGGATTTATATTAAGCGTTGTTAGATCTATTCACATATAGAATATCAAGTCTCTAGCAATTGTAATTAACGAGCTATAGCAAAATCTAGATTTTGACCTTTTGACCTCTGTGACCTGTTTGGCCTGTTTATTGACCTTTCATCTGACCTTGGTGAAATCTGCATAGTGGTGTTCAGCTTCACATGATCAATACACATACCAAATATGAAGTTCCTATCACATCTGGTTGAAAAGTTATAAGCCAGGTTAAAGTTGTGGACAGACAGGGAAAAAACAATATGCCCCGATCTAAAGATCCGGGGGCATAAAAATTTTATTCCAAATATTGCCTCATTTTCTATTGAATATTAATATACACAATCTTTATTATGTCAGTAATAATAATCAACACAAATTTGGTTAAATTTTGAGTTGTCTCTCTTTGCTTTTCCATGCCTACAAAGTGAATGCTTGTTTTCCATTATAAATCGGCCAGTGCAGGAATTGCAGCATTATTATGAGAACAGGATTATACTGTCTGAAAGCTCTAACCGCATAGATTTTTATTTTTTATGTCTGATGGCCTGTGAAATGTAATTCAATTTCACGGATAACTAGCCATATCATAACCACTTATCCCAATTGGGGAATATTCCCAACCCGTTACAGGCCGAAGGAAACGTCCTGACAAATACCTGGAGATGTCCCCTTCAGCTACCTGTCTGTTACCGTCATAAGAACTTGTGATAGCCACAAAAGACAAGAAGGTGAAAACTTGCTGAAAATTTCATGTGAAATGATAGACATTGATGTTTATGGCCAAGGGTAAAAACTATGCAAATCAAACACAACTGTGACCAAGACAAATTCTAAAAAGGGGTGTTCGATATTTTTCTATAAATTGTTTTCCTCAGTTTTGCCACAACCAACTTCCCGTTTTTGAGCAGTAATATTCCTACTTCTCCGGCATATGGCGTGTACATTTCACAACTCATTCGCTATTGCCGTGCCTGTAGTTTGTACAGCGATTTTGTCAACAGAGCGAAAACTTATACATCAAGGGTATGTTCAGTCACTGTTGCAATTGTCACTACAGAAGTTTTACGGTCGTCACCACGATNNCTAATTCTGAAATGGGTGGGGCAAAAACCTAAAGGAAAAAAACGTTTCTCAAGAATGTTCCAAGAAACATCATACTAAGATTTGAAAACAATCCATCCACTAGAACCAAAGTTATGCTGTCCACAGACACGAAAATACCTAATTTTACCCCTTTTTGGCCCCTTTTTTGCCTCTTTTTCAAAAACGGGTTGGGCAGGGAATGCGAAATTAAAACCCGGGCTTATGCTTGTGCCAACAAACATCATACTAAAATTTGATAACAATCCGTTCACTAGAACTAAAGTTATGCTGTCCACAGACGCCGACGCCGACGCCAGCGCCATACCATAATACGACCGCAAAATTTTTGCGGTCGTATAAAAATACTTAAAAATAGAATACAGGAATTTTGTTCATTTTTTTGCAGTTATCATATTAAAAACATATTTTTCTTATTTTGGATAGTAATTTTATGGTGTATATTGCTTTTTTCAGTTTTTCCTAAAAAATTGTAATTTTCAAAAAAAAACAAGATGTGTTTGTGAAACACTATGCCCCGGTTGCAGCCATGTCTTCAATACAAAATTAATGCTAAAATTGCCATCACTAGAAATTAAGGTTAAGTAGACATTTGTACTAAGCTCCATTAGATCTATTCACATATAGAATATCAAGCCTCTTGCAATTGTAATTAACAAGCTAAAAGCAACATCTAAATATTTACCTTTTGACCTCTGTGACCTTGACCTTTCACCTGACCTTAATGAAATTTGCATAATGGTGTTCCACTTTATATGATCATTACACAGGCCAAATATGAAGGTCCTATCACACCTTGTTGAAAAGATATCACCAATGTTAAACTGACCCAATTGCTTTTGGTGGATTTGTACTATGCTCCATTAGACCTATTCATATATAGAATATGAAGCCTCTAGCAATTGTAATTAATGAGCTACAGAAAAATCTATATTTTGACCTTTTAACCTCTTTAACCTTGACCTTGTGACATTGACCTGACCTAAGTATGCTGTTAAGTTTCATATAACCAATATACAGGCCAAATATGAAGGTCCTATCACATCTGGTCGGAAAAATATAGGCAATGTTGAAGTTTTCAAATTTGCACTCAGTGACCTTGACCTTTGACCTGGCTGAATTTTTTTTGTTGATTTATACTTAGGTTCATTAGATCTATTGATATATGGAATATCAAGCCTCTAGCAATTGTAATTTGACCTTTTGAGCTCTGTGACCTTGACCTTTGACCTGACCTCAGTAAAAATTCTATTCCAAATATTGCCTCATTTTCTTTTAAATATGAATATACACAATCTTTATTATGTCAGTAATAATAATCATTTGCATTGGAAATCCTCTGGTTGTTATGATATTCACAAAAGCCCGTATAGACCATATCCGACTTATGGTATTAGGATTTACCAGACTACTTTGAAATACGTCATAGTATAGAAAACGTCACGTCATAGAGCCTAAAACGTCATGAAGTTGGTCACATGGGGTGGACACGTTTGTGACATTGGGCGGACAAACAACAACTGGTGAATCTGAATACCAGAACTCGGATATGGTCTATTGCAAATTTGGCAACACAAATTTGGTTAAATTTTGAGTTGTCTCTCTTTGCTTTTCCATGCCTACAAAGTGAATGCTTGTTTTCCATTATAAATCGGCCAGTGCAGGAATTGCAGCATTTTTATGAGAACAGAATTTTACTGTCTGAAAGCTCTAACAGCATAGATTTTTATTTTTTATGTCTGATGGTGTGCCATTAAACCTGTAGAATGTAATTCACGGATAACTAGCCATTTATCCCAATTGGGATATAACCCCAACCCGTCACAGGCCGAAGGAAACGTCCTGACAAATACCTGGAGATGTCCCCTTCAGCTACCTGTCTGTTACCGTCATAACAACTCGTGATAGCCACAAAAGACAAGAAGGTAACTTGCTGAAAATTTCATGAAATGATAGACATTGATGTTTATGGCCAAGGGTAAAAACTATCCAAATCAAACACAATTTTGACCAAGACAAATTCTAAAAAGGGTGTTCGATATTTTTCTATAAATTTTTCTTCAGTTTCCGCAAATCCAATTAATGATGTTACAAAATCTAATTAACATTACAAATTAGCATTTGGTTGGCAAAGCTGAATTATTACCACAGATAGATTTTTTTACCTTTGATAACTTTTTTTGTAATTATATGCACGATTTTTCATCTGTAATTTTTTATACAGATCAAGGGCTGATAATATAAGTCCTTGTACAGTTTTACTTTTTTTTCAAATTTACAAACATTTTTTTCATGTGCATTTAAAAAAATGCGGAAGTTTCGGAAGATTCATATTGTTTACAAATACGCTAATTCTTATTGTTTCAGAAATCAGTTTGTATATCACTATAAAGGTCCACTCTATTTGTATAACTTTTTTGTTTTATTAAATTTGAGTAGTGGTTTGATCTTGAATGTTTTAAGTCGGCTTGAAGAACTGTATCACATGCTTTTAAAGCTGCCGAGGTTGCATTCTTCAAGGCTATTAGTCAATACAAACGCAGACTGGGTGTGCTTCCTTCATTTGCTTATTTATTTGTTTGACAGTTCTAGTTATCTATTTTGTTATCTAACTGTTCGATTCAAGAAAAGTGTTGGCGTTGTTGTGATGTGGATTGCTGCTAGGCCGCTTGAAGAACATGCAACACATGCTTTTTAAGCTGCTGATGTTGCAGTTCTTCAAGACTATCAATCCAGACAAACGGGTAAGGTGCAAGATGCAAACATAAAAATACAAAATTTGAAAGGGACCACCAAAGCAAAACTATTAAGATAAAAAGTGGTCGTAGTTTTCAGGTAGTTTCAGGAGAAAAGATCATTGGGTGCATGGGTCCTGGTCAAATGTTTAACTATATACTCGGACATCCTGACTGATCTTCCAGCATAAAAGATATCACAAACTTTAAAAGAGAACACTTTAGCGACTATTTTGATCAATGTTTTTTTAAATTGTTCAAGTAGTATCGGAGGAGAAATATTTGAATGCATTTTCCATCATCTTAGGAACCTTTTGTCAAACTATATTCCAGGCGACCGGCAAACTTAGACGATCGAGGTACCAACATACTAAGATTAAGACCGAGAAACTTTATTTATAGTCGGATGTACAATGCAAGCAAACATAGGCTCTGTATAGCTTTTAACCGACATTACAACATAAAAATTAACGACATACATGACATACAGCACTTACAGAGCAACATATAGCACATTACATACACAAGTTAAATCATAAAAGGGATAGACATGGCAGAACAGGTAAAGCATATAAAGCACTAGATTTCATACAAAGAAAGCAATAAATGAAAGCAGTTTCGTTGTCTCTCTTTGAAAAAATGTGTCCAGCATGTCCGCGACATATTCGAAATTGCTGCAAGCTGGGAACCGAGTTTAACATTGAACCCAATGAGAAAGCATTCGAAGATCTTCTCATCTGAAGCCACAAAGCCAATAAGAACCAAACTTGGTCACAATATTCCTTGGGTGGCCCATCTTTAGAAACATGTCTGTGCCTCACCAATAAGAACTTACTTTAACATTCGGAACCTTACGTTAAAACACATTCGAAGATCTCCTCTAAAACTGCCTTTTCTATTTGAACCAATAATAATGACAATTGTCCATTGTTGGCCCACTTTGAAACATGCGCCCCGTAAATCTACACCAGATCCAAGATTGTCGACAGCGGGGAACATAGTTTAACATAGGAAGCTATGGGAAATCACAGTATTCAAAGATTTTCTCCTCTGAAACCACGTGGACAATTTTAACCAAGCGAAGTCAACTAAATTGTTACTTCATGCAGTATAGCCGCCAAATTTAAGGAATAGTTACACCAGATATATCCCAAACACCTAAAAATTATAAAGACTACTGATACACCTGTAGCTACTTCAGATTCGTACTTAGATCTTTTGATATACATTGATAATAAATCTGCACTGATGAGACATACGTTGTCGAAATGCGCAAATACAGAAAATGAATTAAACAGTAAGTTCGGTATTTTGTTATTTAAACGTTTGAAATGACAAACGTGATGATTGTGAACTTTCCATTTCTGTCGAACATGTAGTTTATAAAGTGAATTTTTGAATAGAGCATGAGAACACTGTCCTAAAGGCTAAATGTTCAACCTTTGTTACTTTCATCTCTTCAGAAATTCTATCGCCGTCACCATGACATAATTGAAAGGTATGAGAGGGGCGGACAGTGTTAATGGAGGCCGGGAGAAAGGAGAAAGGGGTGGTAGAAAGGAGACTGCAGAAAGGAGGAAAGGGGAGACAGAAAGAAGAAACGGGGAGATGGGAGAGAAGAAAATAAAAGGGATATCGGAAGAGAAGGGGGAAAACAGGAAAGAGGGCGGGAGAAAGGAGAGAGGCTACGGGAGAAAGAAGCAATGGGGTGGGCGAAAGGAGAAAGATACCCCCCTGTCCACCCCTATATGTCCCAAGTGAAAACGAATATTTTCAGCTAGATTTCACGTCTTCACCGGGTTTTACATAACCGTTTTCGACTAAACCCTGGACTGACTCACTGACGGTTGTCACTAGAAGGGCAGGACGTGCTAAACCTTCCGGAGCACCTGATGTCCTTCCCAGTTTCCACAGGAGTGTACACTGTAAATGTCTTAGTTCTGGTTTATTTCCGTGCCTTGTGACTGTCTGGTGTCATTGTTTTATCTTTGTTTTTCAGTTCGTTCTCGATTTTGCCATGTCTCTGGACTTTGATTATCCCTTCTTCCTTCGGTATTATACTGTCGATGTTTGGTTTCAGTTGTCAGTGGGTCCAGAGAAAAAGGTCTTTGAATGCACTACACATAGGGCCCCATGTTGAACTATGTTCTCCCGGTCGCGGGTGGCCATCTTGGATGAGGTACAAACATTACAATTATTAAGTTGGAACGAGGACTGCCCAGGGACCATTGTTACTAAGTTTGGTTCCTATGGACTCAGTGGTTTCAAAAGAGAAGATTTTTTTAACGAAAAGGTAACGACGGACGGACAACTGGCACCAAGTGATGGGCTCAGTGGTTTTCCCTTACCAAACTATAGGGCATGCAGCAAACTTGCGGCGTATTTACTGTATAAGTCTGCAGCAAACAATTTAGTACACTGAAAAGGAAAAATTTTGTACAATGTTATTTGCCAGTAGCGGTGTACTTCCTGTGAACTGTTGTGAAGTCTGCAGCAAGTTTACTGCAGCCAATGATAAGAAATCCAGAACATCACCAAAAACCTTGGGAAAACACTTTTCATTTTTATTGATCAGCAGTTATACCGACAGAAAAAATCTTTATACAGATTTATTACAAATTATGTAAATAAACAAATTTCCAAAATCGCAAGAATATATTATCTCAAAACAATATTTTTTTTTTGCAGATTAAGATTTTACATTTTACCTTGTCAGTAAATTTATTTTTATCCTATATATAATTTCTTGAGACTATACAAAGTAATGCTTTTCATTTTCAAAATGTATTAATGTAACAGCTTGTCGTAGAAATTATTTCTTTCAAGAAACACTTTTGACAAATTGTAAATTACTATTTGGTGACTACCTGTCCCAACGTAATTAACCCAAATTCTTTTCACTATGTTAATACCGCCTACTAGAAATTCAATGGAAGTATGTCAAAAGATCGCAACAGGTCTGCCAGAAGTTTGCAGAAAATACACTATAAGTTCATATTAAACCAAATCGGTGAAAATGTTTGTTGCAAGTCTGCCGCAAACCTAATTTGTATGGTAAAAAGTCGCCGTAAATCTACTGCAAATTGTTTGCTGTAAACTTGCTGCAAAGTCTACTGAAAATCTGCAGCAGTTATTCACCAAAGGCTGTTTTTTTTGGTAAGGGTAAGAGGAGAAAATCAGTGAATGTATTTGTCATACGGTCCCTATGTTTAACTATATCTCCATGTGTTGGATGAAGCACGAACATGAAAATCACAAACTTTAAAAGGGACCACCCCAAGACTACCGGTATTTAGACTAAGTTTGGTTCCAGCTGACTCAGTGAGTCAGAGATGAAGATCTTCTCCTATAGGGTCCCTATATAAAACTATGTCCGTTGTTGGCGAGGAACAAACATAAAAAAGCATTAACTTTGAAGGGGGCCACCCAAGGACTATTTTGACAAAGTTTGGTTCAAATTGGGCCAGTTACTTCAGAGAAGATTTGATAATTAAAAGTTAACGCCGGACGACGACTGACGAAAAGTGATGGCAAAAACTCATCTTGGCTTGGCTATAGCTAGGTGAGCTAGTAAAAGTTATATATCGCTACAATGATAAATAAAAATTTTAATTTTTGTTTGGAGCCACACCCAGTGATGTAGCAGTATGCAGGTAAGATTTTCAGACCGGAGGCCAACCTTTTCAGAGGGGGCCCTTTTTCAGTAGTCCAGTTCGAACACTGGGCTTTCTTACTCTATACGTCGCAATCCGACAAAACAGTAGCATTTTGTATGCGTATATACCGACCTATAGGCTCTTTGTATCTAGAGCATTCAAAATATCTGGTATAAAAATTGGCTGCATCGAAGGGAGTAGGGGTAGGTACCCTCTGTTGTGTAACTGCTGCCGCGTGCAGAACACCAGAAAATCCTTGCTGGATTTGAATGAAAATACACAGATGAAAGTATCAGCGGTAAGGAAGACAACCTTTAATATTGATGTTAAAGGTCAAGGTCACACAAACTTACAGGAGTTGAAAATTCTGGAAAATTAGATTTTAGGCAATACATACAAGAATTGAAAATTCGGGTCATACATTTGTTTCCGAAGCATATTTCAGATTTGAACAAAACTTTCATAGAAGACGTCTTTCGACTTTGAAGTCAGTAGATAAAAGATCAAGGTCTCATATGCTTACAGGAATTGAAATAAGTTCTGGTGCATAGGTGAAAGCATACGGTAACAAGATAGAATAGAATAGAATATATTTTATTGTCAATCAAGACGCCCATAAAGAGCTTTACAATTACAAATAATTTAATACAATGATTTATAATAATTACAATGATTAGTATTTAAAACATACAGTATTTAATAATATGAAAAAAAATAAAATAAAATGGTTTACAGTCAAGAGCAGTGACCCGAGATCATTTTGGCCACCAATACATTGTGATAATATATAATGTATATATCTAATAAGGTTAAGGTTCAGTATATATTGTTTTCGATGTCAACAGGTCAATGGACAAGTTCACACGTACTTGAAGAAATTGAAACTTTGTGCCGAAAATTTATGGCAAGCCGTTTTTATATTTATTCACCATATTTTTAAAAAGATATCTTATTTGTTTTATAAGATATCTTAAAAAGTTAAAGAGATATCTTATAATGTTAAAAAGATATCTTATAAAGCTTAACAGATATCTTATAAATTTTATAAGATATCTCTTTAAGTTTATGAGATATCTTATATAATTTTGATTTATAAGATATCTTATGAAGTTTATAAGATATCTTTTTAAGTTTATAAGATATCTTTTTAACTGTTTAAGATATCTTATAAAATAAATAAGATATCTTGTTAAATAAAAAATTATAAGATATCTTTATAACTTTATAAGATATCTTATATATTTTATAAGATATCTTATAAGCTTTAAAAGACATCTTGTAAATATATCTTATAAACTTCATAAGATATCTTTTTAAACAAACAAGATATCTCATAAAGTTAATAAGATATCTTCTATTATTTTTTTTTTGTATAAAATAGCACCAAGCATCCACGTATCCCTGTTGTTCGATGGACCCGACTTTAATTATTATAATACATGTCAATTATTACAGTTGATCTAACCACATGTATCTAGACACGTGACTTCTCGTACAAGCATGTAGAATTGTTCTGTATTAGTCTAACATCAAGACGGTTTATCGGAAGACAATGTTCTAGGTTTCAGAAAAAATCTGCAGGAATTTTGTAACAATAGAAGAAAAAGTATTAAAGCCAAGCAGTGCGTTTTACTAGCGAAAGAGATAAAATCTATACCGAGTGCCAATTGTAGTCATACCGAAAAGAGAATTAATAAACAAGGTCCGGGAAATGGCATATATATTATGTACTATATCAAATAGATTTGTCTCTAAAGACCGAATTTTAACTCCGATAAAGAGACGATGCTCTAAGAAAAATTATAACATTTTTTTCCAAATTACACACAATTTAAATTACATGTATTTATAAGCAGATGGGATTCCCGATTTGAAAAAAAATCTTCTCCATATTGGAATCTAAATAGTTGTTAAAGCATCTACGTTTTTTGCAGGTTTCATTAAAGGAGATACAATACGATGTTTTAGAAACACTAATTACATAAAAGACCGTAACGAAATATTCAACACGTTCAAGGTTATTTTAATTAATCGAGACTACTTAGAATGTCAAATTAATCAGCGTATTAATCCTTGCTGATACATTAGTTCAAGACAGGTCAAACTTTCTTACGCAACAGCCAATGTGTATACAATTTATTAAGAAAGATCTTTTGAAACATTGACATCTATTGCAATTACATGACACGTGTAACAGATTTTTGACAAGTCTATCATTCCGTATATAAAAGAATACAGAAATTTATGCAAATCTTTTACTTCAGCAAAAGTCAAATAATAATCAAGACATTTAAAAAAGCAGACCTAGATTAACTACAAAGCCGAAACGCTATGAATTAGTGTAGGGTACATCAAACAACAGGGATACGTGGTTGCTTGGTGCTATTTTATACAAAAAAAAAGCGTGATTAAAGGAGACTTAATTTATATAAAGTTTATAAGATATTTTTTCACAGAATTTATATAATCTATATGAAATACTTAACAAGATATCTTATAAAACTTATAAGATATATGCTAAAATATATTAGATATCTTACTATTTTTTTTAAATCAGATATCTTATAAATAAAATAAGATATCTTATTAAACTTACAAGATATCTTTTAAAGTTAAAAAGATATCTTGTAAAGAAAAATTCTAAAAGATATCTTTTGAAGTTTATAAGATGTCTTATTTTATTTATAAGATATCTTATAAGCCATACAAGATATCTTATTTCTTTTATAAGATATCATATATATATATTAAAAACAAGATATCTCATATATTTTATAAGATATCTTATAAACTTTAAAAGATATGTTATCAAGTTAAAAAGATATCTTTATAAGTTTATAAGATATCTTATAAACTTTATAAGATATTTTTTAAAGTTTATTAGATATCTTTTAAACTTTATAAGATATCTTATAAAGTTTATAAGATATCTAATTAATAAGAAGATATCTTATAATTTTACAAGATATCTTATAAAACAAATGAGATATCTTATTATATACACAAGATATCTTATTCGGTGAATAAATATTAAAACGGCTTGCCATAAAAATTGGCCTCCGGAGCATAACGTCAGACTACCTTTATCATTTTGAACGAAACTTTCATATATTAAAGCTTCGGAGCTGAGATTGACCCCTCCATTTGGAAGTCAATATGTCAAAGGTTAAGGTTACGTGTACTAACAGATATTGGACTTTCACACAAACAGGTTGTTCATTTACGTTCAACATGAACAAGCTGCTGATCCAGCATCCCGCTTGCACGATTTCATCTGGATGGTTACGATTGATTACTTATATACCCGGACAGATGAATGGCACCCTTTTTCTGGTGTGTCCAATGAAGGTGAGATGTATTTTTTTCAGATGCATAATATGAAAACACCAAAGTGCTTCGCCGGTTGACTTTATTGAAAACGTCCAATATCATTACCATTGTTTGTCAAGGCAATTTTTTGTTTGCTGATCTGTGGGTGTCTTCTATTAGGTCCGCGTTCACCTATAGAGGTAAATTTGTGGTTGTTGTCTTCCATCACGTCTGCGTTCATCAAGGGGAGTTAACTCTTACTTTTTATGAACAATGTCGTGTTAATATATCCTATAACTATCGAAATGCTGTTAGCCGGTGACACATATCTTACTGATTTACAAAACACTGAAATATTTAGAAGTGTACACTCTTTTATTGCAGGAAGTCATCGATTTAGTAATGCGCTCAGTTAAACGAAATCACAGCTTCATTTCTTGTGTGTTATTGAAAACACCCACTCCAGTCCCCCAACTTGTATTTATGTTCTGAAAAGTTTTTGTTCCATCTTAATTGAGATAATATGCTTCTTTTATATATCTATTCATGGTAAGTCGTCATTTTGATTTTAAAGTATTTTGTTACATATATTTGTAAGGGAGAGGACGTATCTAATGTTGAGATAACTTGTGTCCAATCCCTTTTGCATTTGTTTTTGCAAATAAAATATGTTTAATGTTAAAAAATGTTAAACTCTTACTTGTATTTTTCCTGCGTTTTTTAAGTTTATTGATTTTATCCGAGACTTAGGCAAGAAAACTCGTGATTAACTAATGTTTGTGCTAGTTTCTGTTTATGTTCACGAGTATGCCAACACGACTCACGAGTACGTTTTTGACAGCACTCGCGTGCTCATTTAACTATAATGCTGCTGCTGCTGCGCTAGGGTTGTGTTATAAAAAGATGTTCCCGGAATACAGTGATACGATGAAGGATACCTATCCCAATGTATTCTGGATAGAGGATATGCGGAAAGACCCAGTGCATAGAAAGATCTAGAAAGATAAACAAGACAGTCCAGTGGTTGAAAGAAGAAGAGGACTGTGATACTAGAGAGGCCTGGAAGTATGCTGTAGATAAAAGACAGTATCTGTTTGATGAATTATTGAATAAATATGACTCACCATCGACTGAAGATAGCAACGACTCCATGTTAAAGATAGATAACTGACATTTGGGATGGGAGGAAGGGGTAATGCAGCCTATAACTATATAGCTATAGCCAATTCACAGACAATGAAAAAGTGAAAATGAATCGTGTTTGTGTCAAAATGTCTCAGTTATTTCCTTTCAGCAGTAGAAGCAGCAGCAGCAATTCTACCTCGTAAATAGCGCAGCAGCAGAAGTCCCATCAACCTAGCACAGCAGCAATATAGTGAAATGAGCACTCGAGCACTGCAAAAACGTACTCGTGAGTCGTGTTGGCATACTCGTGAACATAAACTAGCAAAAACATCAGTTAATCATGTATTTTCTCGCCTAAGTCTTGGATAAAATCAATAAACTTAAAAAACGCAGGAAAATACAAGTAAGAGTTAATTCCCTTTGATGAATGTGGACGTGATAGAAGACACCCACAGATGAACAAACCACAAAATTACCTCCCTTGACGAATGCAGATCCGATAGAACACACTCTCAGAAGTACAATGACAAATGTTGATTGACAACACCCGAGACGTTCCGACTAGGAAAAACCCGACTTCCGGTCAACATGGCGACCTACAGGAGATACACATCTACTTCCGGTCGCGCATGTGTTATGTACTTAGGCTATACAACACCCCTGCAGGGTTTTGTGCTGTTCCAACACGTCATTTCCGGTCATAATGGTCAAATAGTACTTGCAATAGGTCCACTTCCGGTCGCGCATGCGTTATGTACTTAGGCTATGCGAAACCCTCGTGGGATCGCGTGTTGTTCCAAATCGTCATTTCCGGTTAACATGGTCTAAAAGGGGCTTCAAATAGTGCTACTTGGTTTACGCATGCGCAACCCAATCAGTTCAAGTTCCAGTTATGTGACTTCCGCTTCCAGTCACGTGACTTCCACTGATGTCATTTCCGGTCTACATCAATTCCGACCCCACCACATCAAATGCTAACCGAACTGTCCCCATGTATTACTATTAGACATTTTCACCGTAAGCCGAACCCAAAACTGCGACCGAAACCGAACCCAATTTAACTTGAATAATATTCAACTTTCAAAGGTGTTTCTGTGATATAAATCATACTTGCATAAGTCTTTTAAGTATATAGACTATCCTTTTACAAAGGTTCTATTCTTTTCGAGGAGTAAGAATATTCGTCTAAGCGATAGTGCAGCGCAAAATTCAAAATTTGTTACATCAGTTTTGATGTTTTGATATTCAAATTGTCTTCGTGTGTATGGGATGGCAATTGTGTGGCCGGATATGTGAAATCAGGATAAAGATGCTATAATATTAGGATTCATTGATCCTTCACTAGTTTCATAGGAATAATAGTCTTTTCTAAGAGATTGTTATATACTAGTAGGTTTATGTCTAGCAAAATTGGACAAAAAACGTGATTTATTAATATGAGCTAAAAATATTTAAAACAGTTCATTTCAAGATATTTATAATTCAATTTTCAATATTCATAATTCACTTATTAACATTTATAAATGGAAAAAGAACTATTATTATTATACTGAATTGCAAATACCAATAAAGGAATTATTAATATTAATATTAGTGTCAATAAATGAATTATTAATATTAATAAATGAATTTTGATATTACTAGATATTAATATCGATAAATGAATTATTAATATTAATAAATGGATGATTAATATTAATAAATGAATTGTAAATATTGGTAAAAGATTTGCATATATCAATAAATGAAGTATAAATATTGATAAATGAAGTATAAATATTGATAAATGAAGTATAGATATTTATAAATCTATTTTAAATATAAGAAATAAGCAGAAATTATAGATGTTAAAAAAAAAATCGAAAATATTTTAATTGATTTATTAATATTTATGAATGAATAACACATATTTATGAAAAAAAACTATTAATATTAATGAATTAATTGTAAATACTATTAATATTAGCAGAGGAATTATAAACATTCATAATGAATTGTTAATATTTATAAATCAATCAATGATTAATAATAAATATTAATACTTCATTTGTTAATATTTTTATTAAATCATGAATATTAATAACTGATTTTCTAATATTTTTAATTCATTGCAAATTTTTGCTATTCATTTATTAATATTCACAATTCAATTTCAAACATTTATGAAGAGAACAATTATAAATATCAAGAATTAATTAGTTAATATTTATCATTCTTGCTTATTTCTAAATCTTTATATTCTTCTTTAAATATCTATAATCCATTTATTAATAATTTATTTATTAATTTTTACAATTCAATTATAAATATAAAAAATATTTTCCAATTATTAATATTGACAAATGAATTGTTAAAGGGTAACAATTAATTTCGAACTTTTAAAAATGAATTGTAAATATTGACAATTTATAATAAATAATTGTAATTATTAATCAATCAGGTATTTTTGTCCCCTTTTGTTTGATTTATAAATATAAACAATTCACTATACATGATTATAATTCATATTTAAATACAAATGATATTAACAATTGGTTAATTATTATTATAATTAATTTGTAATTCAACCATTTTGTGTAATTCATTTATAAATACTAATACATCGATTATAAATATTTACGATGTTTTTTTTTTATATTTATAATTTCTGCTTGTTTCTTATATTTAAAATTCATATATAAATATCTTAACCTCATTTATCGATATTATTCCTCATTTATTAATATTAGGAAATCATTTACAAATATTTCTAATTCTATTATAAATATCAATAATTCATTTATCGATATTTATAATTCAATGTAATAATAAAGATTGTTTTTAATTTATAAATAATAATCAATGCATTATGGATATTGTCAATTAAATTATAAATATTTATCAATTATGGACTTTTTACGAAGTCAATATGTTATATATGGACCTGTTTGGCATATATTGACCGAGGACGAAGTCCGAGGTCAATATATTCCTAACAGGTCCATATCTAACATATTGACAGAGTAAAAAGTCCATCATTGTTATATTACATATGTAGTTTTATGGTATCTCATTACATTTTTGTGAAGGAAAATTTTGTCAATACATCGGAATTTAATTAGAAATAGAACCTTTATTTGAAGGCAGTGTGGATCTGCCATCAAGTAGAATGGGTAACATGAGTGCTCATTAGATAAATAAATGCCGACATTTCTCTTATATTTGAAAATTAAAAAAAAAACAAACAAGTAAGCCTGTTTATTAGCGTTTTTACATACTTGTGACAACTGTTAAATATATTTTTCATTGATTCCAATGGTTGCTCTGTAAAAACATTTTAATATCCCCTTTTATTTCCCCGGCGGAAACTCCTATTAATGTGTAAAGCGTTTTCCAATATTTATTAAAATATTTTTTTATAAGACTTTTCTTAGTGAAAAACTATAGTCTGAAAGTCCATCCAGACATGTAGCGTCAATATACTTAAAAATAGAAACACGGCGTCAATATACCTAAAATTAGAAACAACGCTGAAATATACTGAATATTCTTAAAATCACGTGAGCGTATTAGCCAATGAGATTAATAGGAACTTATACCATATGTAATATNTGACCATTCCGCCCCGCAGACAGTTATCTCTTTTGCACACCTTTTTGATTGATTTTTTACAATAGAACAAATGTCATATTGATCAATATGGTACTAATAAAAGACACTTAGTATCTTGTTTTACATAAAGACAGATACCGATAACATTTTAATGAATGGCTTGTTAAATTTTATGATATTGGAAGACGTTGATGTTTTGTTCCTGGAATTGGAGTTATCGAACACGCCGACTTAGTGCTCGGATCTGAATACACATTTTTTCGGTGACCAGCTGGTACTTTCACTTTTAAAGATGGACAGAGACACGGGAGGGTACAGAGGGAAAGATGAAGCAACTCTAAAAGACATGGTAAGAAACACACATTGATTAAAAATTTTGTTTGCTAAGTTCTTAGACAGTTGAATCGTGCGTTCGGTTTAGAATATGGATCGAAGCATGCGAGTGTTGGATGGTACCACAGGCACTTGTTTCATAAAAAAAATTCCAGTCCCTCCCTCTCTTCTTGGAAGAAGAGAGGGAGGGACTAGAATTTTTTTTTTATGAAACAAATGCCTGTGTATGGTACACACAGAGTAAATTAACACATTGCTTAAGTTAATACTACTATTTTGAATACAAGAATCAGGGACTATACGTCACTTCGATAAAAACTAAATTAACCTGGACATACGTACGAACTAGTAGTAAATTAAAAATCGCGTACTTTCATATTTTAATAAGTTGAATTAAACCGAAAGCATGATTAAATTGTTTTACATTTTCGCAAGTCATTTTTTAAATTAAACAAATGAAGAAGAAATGAAAACTCAGAAATATTGTATCAAAACACAAGCCATTTTTGTCTTTTGAAACTTCCGTAACAGACTTCAACCCACCAATGAAAAAATTGGCATCGGTCTTCAAACTCTGAACAAATGCCTAAAAAATTACTACTAATCTTACTTAAATGCAACAGGTACACAGTAAGAACATTGAAAAAATGAGTGATGCAAGGTACGGATGATGTGTGTGGCATGAACTTATGTCAACACACTCGAAATAAACACTTACTTCAAGCCCTGAAAATTGCCTATAAAATTACAAATCTTATTTTAAAAAGGCAACAGGTACACAGTAGGGACATTAAATTAAAGAAAAAATGTTAAATAGATGCTATAGGCCCAATAAAAAATGAGTGATCTAATGCACGGGTGATGCATATGGCATGAATGTTGTCAACACATTTGACAACATTTGAAATAAACACAAACTTCAAGCCCTGAAAAAGATGCCTAAAATATTAACAATCCCATAAAAAAGGAACAGGTACACAGTACGGTCATTGATTTTTAGAAAATATGTTAAATTAATGCTTTAAGACCAGGCAAAATTAAGTGATGAAAGGTACAAGTAATGCATGTAGAACGGGTTTTGCAACAAATCGATCCTGATATGAAGAACACCTCAACTTTGAAACTTTTATACCCGTATATGGCTATTTACACGCTCAAAATCAAATTACTTGCAACTCTTAGTTTAAGTGCTATGTGTTGGCTATGGTTTACTTTATAGCTGTTTTTATATTCCAAAAATCACCGAAATTGTAATTTGAAATTGAACCCACGCTATCTCAATGGCGCCAATAACTACATCCGGATACGGATATAAATTAATTCAGGACCGTCCGAGTTCAATATGAAAATTTACATAGACGTAACTAGAAGTGTCTTATCCCTGTAATGTATAGTCCCTGCAAGAATGTACAATGTAGAATAAAGTAAATGAAAGGTGAAATTGTACCAAAAAAGCAGTGAAATTCAAATCATAAAAATTTAATTTATAAAGTAAAACACAGTAGACTAGGCCTATAATGGGACAATAGATAACCATTATCGCCTATTAAATGCATACTGTAGTAATGACATTTTTGCAATAAACGCCTGTAGCAAAAAAATTAAGATTTACATATTACTAAATGGGAGAACCACATTAAGTAAACATTTAGTAAAAATTTTGTTTGCCTTTTTAATAAGCTATTAATATACTACATTTCTGTCCTGTCTTTCACCTGTACAGTACAGAAAGAGTGGTACCGTGACAAATCACCGTGATAGACATGTCCCACTCTGAGAGTGATACTGAATAACTTTTTAATTTTAAGAGATATCTAATTATTTTTTCTGCATTTTAAGTGGTATAATAC
>MJUU01029906.1:36155-78756 GCA_002080025.1 Modiolus philippinarum
GTCAGTGACGTGATTATGGTCATTAAAGTTAACTTACAATTTTATCTCTATTTCCTGAAGAATGTTTTTGCTCAATCTAAGAGGATTTACAGAAATTTGATAATTTTACAATTTACAGGACCGATTTTGATCATATTATTTCAAATCATTCCATTAATACAAGCCAAAAAATCTTTAACGGAACTAAATGTTAAAGACGGACAACTAGACATACAGACAGACGAATTGAAAGCTACAGTGCACTCGCATCTTGATGCGGGCCGTATAATGTTCAAACTAAACAAGACATTCCAATATTATATGTAAAATGACTTAAAGCTTCGTAAAAGCTATGAATCTAGTCTAATATAAACGAGAGACTAATACATTATATTGGTCTACCAACTTATAATGCCTCCAATATATTTTGTATAAACGTCTTCTCCCTCTTATAACACAAAAGAGTTATTTAATAATTACCAACAACAAAAACTGTGTTGAGTGGGAGAGTTTCTAATTTTGCGCACTGATTTGTGAGTGAGACTTTATTATCACCTTTATTGTTGCACTGTAGTTTTGTTACTAGTAGCTATCCCTTACACGGTAGAAATTTGTGGATTAGTATTTCCATTAAAACAATGTAGCGTTTTCTTTGCAACGTGCAATTCAAGTGATTCATTTTTTCCACCTTCCTAGAAACCTTCAAGTGTTTGATTTTGTCCTCAGCACTGTGATTTTTTTTATCTTAAATGTCATTCCTTTATTGACGTATGCTTAGAACGATATAAACCCAGCATTAGCTTAACGACAGCCATTGAAAACCAACCAAGGGTATGATCGACGAAGGCTATGTACAAACACTTCCAATAACAATTATCACGCATGGCTTTGATTGGCAAGTTTAACTCTATTTCTTTCTACTTGTTGGCATTAATACCACTAATTAACGCACATAAACCAATTAACGCCAATTTAACGGGTAAAGACCCAAACCGGAAGTGTCAGGGTGATGTTCAAAGAACGTAGAATGTGTTTATGTACTCGATGATCTCTTCGTTGCTTTTGTGTGTGTTTGTTTCTTAAAACCTTTTCGTTATTTGTTGTATACTTTCAACAAACGAAAATATTGAATTTTTCGGGACATTTGATATTTGGGTATATACGTAAAGTATTGGAAAGATTACAAGAAGTGGGCGTCGTATGAGAGATCAATTTATCTCAAAAGCTTCAATTCGAATCCGTTTTTAGTTTTAGCCTTAAAGTGTGCCGTTTAGCTTCGCTTGATAAATCATGTCGTTTATAATCTAGATTAACAGGGCATCACCTCATTAATACATTTTTTGAAAAAAAAACGCACATGAGAAGAACTTGGTTTAATAGTTTGTTTGCGTAGCTAATAAATGGTACACTTTGAAGACCCTCTCTTCGAAACCCCATGTATAGTACTTAAGATTTCCATTTTAACTTGTTAGTTATACAATGAAAATGTGCCGAGACAAACAACTAAATATAACACAATTAATATTCAGATAAAAAGGTGAACGTGATAAAGGAAACAACTATTCACTAAAGTGATGCGTCTGTTGTTGTATATTCAGTTCAAATAATATCAAAATATTACATGCTACAATATGCTAGTGAACTATACAAATAAGACAAAAGTCAAACGTAAATAGCGACAGGAACTCGGAAACCGGCACTAGCAAAAATGCCATCGGTAGGGTAAAACCGGTTTATTGATACCCAAAACCTCCCTTTCTCTGTCCCGTTCCTCTGTATTAAAATTCACATACGAATAAAACCCAATACAGGTAGACTTCTAACACCATGACCACAATTTTGAAAAGAGAGAAAATGACAATACGTAATTTGTGAAAGATTGGTCAATTGGTCAAGGTTCTTGGAATTTGACAAGCACATTGCTCACTTGCACAGGGTTATTGGAATTTGGCAAGCACATTGCTCACTTGCACACAGACATATTCCTGACCACGTTCAGGTCTAAGATGGATGAACCAAGATTAAATGCAAAGTCATAACTATAGCCAAACCTTCGCGAAACTGGTTCCAATATTCATTACAATGAAATAACTACCCCTTCAAGAGCACACCATTGGTCCCAAATAATACGACAAGTAACTTGCCAGTTTTGGAAAAATAAAGTGTCGGCATACCATAAGTAAACTAAATTTCCAGCGACTTCGGTATTTTGTTATTAAAAACTATCTGAATTCACTAAGTATATTGTAATGCATACAGTTATTTACCGAATGCTGAACTTGCATGTATACATCTGGAAATGAGACCAAATTCTATAAAAAGAACTTGTAATTTTATCAAGGCTAATTCTTGGTTGACACCTATAACTGAGCTGATATAATTGATGAAATCATTATGTTGATGTCTTCAGATGGCACAACGAAACTTAAGAAATACTCCTTAAAACTAAGGATCATGAGAAAATTAACTGCAAACTGACATTTCCCAGAATATTTTCAAAAAGTCGGAAGCTTGCAAAGACATTTCCTTTCGGAACGAACGTGTTCCTGATTTTTACCGATAAATCACAAATTAGTTTATGACAAAGTAAATCTCGACATAAATTTTGTTCCAACAATTTATAGGATCATTTTCCGGTGGAACCGGAAACGCAAATATTGTTATAATCAGCGTTTCATAGAAAACATCACGGTCGATAAACTGATAACCGTCCTACTCCAACCAAATTTTTGTAAATTATATGGTATGGACAAATCAGTTTAAGCGACATATGCTATAAAAACTGTGTCAATTTTATATCTTCCGACGAAACACGAAAAGCAGACATTTCAAATATAAAGACTCATCATTACAGACAAAAATATTATATTTTTCAGAAAATGTTCTCAAAATTGTCACAAATGGACATCTCGTTATGTTCTTTTCACGTCGTTAGGCATCAAGGGCCAATTTCACATGTCAATTTGCGACTGTTTATGCAGAGATTCTAAGAGCTTTTATTAGATTTATCCAATGAAACCATCATATTGTTATAATATACCGATTGTCCTGCAAAATGTGACTTTCCATTTCAATATTTTTAGACACAAACAATGATTTACGGAATAAAGTAAAGTCTTTATTTGTTATGACTGAGAGTAGAGTGGCAATGGCTGACATACACGGAATTAGTCTGCAATAAATGGAGACTTGTATTGAAATAGAAAAAAAAAACAGTTTTTACTTGTTCAATGCTTTCAATAGAGCAACTATCGGTCTGGTGGATTTGTCTACAACATATGTTTCGTGTAAAATGAGTGCTGGTCTTATTTTCCTTCATAATATTTTCTGTGCCTTTTTTTTCTGCAAAATGTGTTTTGAACATATTTCCTCCAATATTATAAGCGCGTTATATGCATTTCTTTCTTTTTCTTAATATTATGTTACAATTTTTCCTTTAAAATGCCTTATAGGATACTGATGATAAAATCCGACCAACGTTGCAAATAAAACTCACGATCATGCAAATAAAGGGTTATGGGTAAGGTTGAGCAAATGATAAAACACCTTCCAAACCTTAAGATTTTATCTGCACTGATGAGACATAAGTTGTCGAAATGCGCATACCGTATTTATTCTAATTTTAGCCCCCTTCTAAATATAGCCCCTCCCTTAATTTTGTTTAATTTAACTGTCATTTTCTACTAAAAGACCCCATTTTTGCCCCAAATGTGATTTTACCTATAGTTGAACACTCTGAATATATCATGTTTGGTTCCTAAAATGCACATACTGTACATTTTGCCGTAGTCAATAGTCGAATATCACTAAAACAAAAATGGCTGAGAAATGAAATATGACGTCACAAAAATAAATTTGATGTTTATAGTTAAGAGTAATTGTTTATAGGTAAAATAAATTTGACGTTCATTGTTTAGACAGTGGAGCCCAATAGTTGAAGAAAATATATGTTGGTGAGACTTGCCGCAGACTGGGTGATCGCTTTGCTGAGTATCTTCGATCCGTAACAGCTCACAAAGACACACCCGTCGGTAACCATTTCAGGTTTCGCCAACATTCCATAGACGACATGAGCGTGACAGTCCTAATCAGGTTGACAGTTCACGACACTAGCGACAGCAGTTAGAACAACAGATTATATTCACTCTGGGTACCCAAAACCCCAAAGGTATAAATATAAAAACTAGTGTTTTATGTACTACCCTTGGACTGGTATCTTCAATTTTATTCATTTTTACATTATATTTGCTATTTCAATACTTTTTCGATAGTTATTTTCTTCTGATTAATTTCTGTTTCGTGTTGAGGGCTAAATTTCCTCCCCCTACCCATTTGGGGAGGATTTCTTCAACTATTGGGCTCCACTGTCTAAACAATGAACGTCAAATTTATTTTACCTATAAACAATTACTCTAAACTATAAACATCAAATTTATTTTTGTGACGTAATATTTCATTTCTCAGTCATTTTTGTTTTCCTTCCACGGCCCCTTGAAGACATTTATGTCAATGATCTTGGACAGTCCCTACCTCTGTCTGCTTGTTTTTTAATCTTTTATGTTTTGATATGTGTATATATTTTTTGTTTTACCTTTTATCGCAGTTCGACAAGAATTTTAACTCGTTTGTTTATTTATGCTTACACGAACTGCCGCACAGCACTCTTAATCTATTTTGAATATCACTAAATATTGCTGTTCTTGAATTGAAAATGTGTACCTCTTATTATAGCCTCCCTTTTGTAAGATTGTCGTAGTCCCCGGGGCGTTTATAAGAATAAATACGGTATGCAGAATTTGGATTCACAGTTACTTCGGTATTTAGTTTTGTGTTGTTGTTCTTTATCTTGAGGTTACAATGATTACTTCAAAGATTTATTGTTCTTCTCCATCTTGAGATTACAAAAACAGGATAACAGCAAACACCTACAATGGCCAGGAACTACAATCACCTGCCACAATTTACAAGCAAACTACACCAGAAAAACAATAATGAAAACAAGAGACAAACACAAATAACGAAAGGAACTCAGGATAGCCGGACTTGGTACCGGCACAAGCAAAACCCAGTGGTAGGGTTAAACCGGTTTATGGGTACCCAACCCCCCCTTTTTCTATCCCGTGTCTCTATAGTATCATAAACATGCGAATAAGACCCAATACAGGTAGACAACTAACTCAATGGCCACTATCTTGGAACAGAAAAAGAAAATAACAAAGCGTAATTTTGAAAGAAGGGTCAAAGAGTGCTTGCGCGCCAAACTGCCGGCTAGCTCAAGGATTCTAGTATGCTGGTAAAACACTATCGCACTATACGGAAGAAAAAAATCAAACTCAAAACTCCCCGAAAGGTTTGGTAAAGAGTCTTCATATATTTCAGTAGACATCGGCAGTATCAGTGAGAGGCCAGTATATATGTAAAGTCTTCAGGTCACTGGAATCCAAAGCCAATTTAACGGATTTGTTCAGAATATCTCGTCGATATCCACTATTACGTAAAGAATGAAAGTTACGTCCCAGTTTTTCTGGATTATTTATCAGTTTTTGACATTTTTAACAACATTTCCATAAAATCGAGGATGAGAAATTCCCTTTGTAATTAGCTGTTTGCGAGTCACGTCATATCTAGATATCAAATGTTCATATCTTCTGTAAAACTTCAAAGATGGCCTAAAGATATATAGTGATAAGTTTAAGTCAGTACTCCGGGATTTAATACATCAATCATTCTGTACTAAAAAGGGTGAAAAAGATGTTCATATTTAGTGAACGGTAAATATGGGGCCTACTACTGATTCACACAAAAAGTATACACAGGAGAATGCCATCGCAATGCTGGAATTCTTGATTGATATCATATTTGTTGAATTTGGAGGACAAGTTTTCCAAAAGACAATAGGGATATCTATGGGAACTAATGTGTGCCACTTTGAAACGATTTTTATTTCTTTTGTATGAAGCCAGTTTCATACAAGGGCTACTTCAGAAAAGACAGTAAGCTGGTCAAGTCCTTAAATATCATCTTCCTTTATGTAGACGATATTCTTTTATTAAACAGTCCTCAATTTAAGGATAACCTTCATCTTATTTATCGTAAATAAACTTAAGATTGGAGAGACCACTGATACATCATCATCAACATCATACCTGGACCTATACCCCAACTTTTACAACTCCGGACGTCTGAAAACAATCCTTTACGACAAGCGTAATAATTTCGATTTTCCTATAGTGAACTTCCCGTTTTTGAGCGTAATATTCCCATATCTCCGGCATATGGCGTTTACATTTTTCAACTCATTCGCTATTGCCGTGCCTGCCTGTAAATTGTACAGCAATTTTGTCAACAGAGCCAAATTACTGTCTCAGAAACTTATACATCAGCGGTACATGTATGTTCAGTCACTGTTGCAATTTTCAATACAGAAGTTTTACAGTCGTTACCATGATTTGACAGACTGTTACAATGTTTCTATTTCACAGATGAGAATTGATACTTTTGGATAAATCCATAGTTTATTAGTTTATTACCGGAATGACAATCCCCGACTGTGATAAAACCGGACTTTCACTGGCATTGTGACGGGTGCCATGCATGGATCAGATCATGCTTACCCTTCCGGGGCACCTGTTGATACTTCAGATTTTGTAGGTATTTACACTGCTAGTACTTTAGCTTTTGTGGCGTTGTTGTTTTTGTCATGCTGTCCCAATTCGTGTTTGATATGAATTGCCGTGGTTTTTAGATTGTTTGCTTTGAAATTCCCCCTTTCATCATTTTTGTTTCAGTATACGTTTGCCGATATATCCAATCATCCATATATAGATTGCACAAATATCAGTTTATTAGTATCATAGACCCGACTATGTTGTAAAATCTGGGCTACGGACTACTATTTTTCCTCTTTTATGTTCAATGCTGATTTTTATGTTTCCTTCTGATATTCTATTGTCCTTTGTATATTATTGACAATTACATATATTGACCCCCAAAATGAACAACAATGTTGAATTTATTTGCTGTGGTATTATTTCACATACACGTGGATTCTATGGAGGTTACAATTTATATATTTTATCTCGGTAGACCGGCAAAAAATACCCAGCAAACAGATTTCCCGGCAATATCGCGGTTTACTCTTACCACCTAGTTATACCTGCTGAACATGTGGTAACGACTTCTGAACAGGACTCCGTCACCTTTCTTTGTAACATGCATGCAATGTTTCATCACAATAATTTAACTTTTGTACATGTTAGATTTGACATCTACTCCTCCCTACATATCACCTACGAGCTATCTCAATAGTTTTGTCATTTTTTCGTTGAACAATACGACATTTATCTCGCCGTAAAAACAAGCAAGGTCTCGTTAGACATGCCCGTGGCAAAGTTGTGCTTTAACACTGATTGTGCACATAATTATTAAATTGCTATTGTTTCATTTATTTACTAAATGAAATTGTAAAATTAATTCATGCCCTGTCTTAATTTAATAGTCATTTTATGGTACATAGCTGCATGTTGTTAAGTAAATTAGACGTGTTACGTTGGTATCCTAGATGTATTGTTTGCGGTGTGTCTGAAGTAGAGTTGACAATGCATACAGTCTGGAAATGTTATATTTTAATTAAGGTTGCAAAAAATGCGGTGCAGTTTTTATTACTTTTCTTTGTCATTGTAAACCAAAGTGTCAAATAAAAATTCACACAGTACATATTTAGATATGTATATGATTGATTGATTGTTATTCAGCAAACCTGAATTCCTCCTTAATATTTTTAATATTGCTAATCAAAGTGGAAATGAAGAAAATGGCCTTGCAACGTAACATATTCCAGGTCACCCACGGCTGGAGAGAGTTCAGGTAGTTCTGCTGCCCGTTCTATTAAAGAAGGAACTGTTAAATGCAGCAAAGTTACTGAAACCTACAGGTAATATCACCAGATTACTCCCCAGACAAAAGCTATATTGTAGAATAGGGTTACACCACTTTACAGTACGATATCATTGGCTCCTAAGAAGTGGTTCTAGGGTTTAAAACTCCCCTTTCCCTGGATTTTTTTTTAATTTGGACTAACATTAACAAAAATGGCAAAAACATCGATTAGAAACCCTTTTCTCTGGAACACCTTTTCGGCTAGCTTGATCATCAGAAGGGTAATTTGCGCATTGTGGTTAATTTATAAGGTCACTGGCACTATTACATGTATAGCAAATAGATTACACTTTTTTCTACGCATATTTTAAGTAAAGTCATTTTTTTTGTAGTTATGAAGTATGCCTGAAGAAGTTAAAAATACCATCACTAGCATTTAGACTAAAAGAGGAGATATGATTGAAGTTTTTAAGCTTACAACACTAGTTAATGAACAGTCATTACCACAATTACCTAGTACAAAAACAATCTTAACAAGAAATTATTCCAACAAAGAGCCAACAAAAACACCAGAAAAAAAATTCTTGAAATACAGTGATACATACTGTGAACAGTCTACCAGAGGAAGGTATTAGTGCATTAACAGTTACAGCATTTAATTGAAAGACGTCTAGATAAACACTGGAAAAACCAAGCCAGCCTAATAACCGGATGTGATTTTATTATAAGTGACGATGATTTAGATCTGACCATAGCGGTGTTCTGAAGAGGACATGTAACAACCTATATAAGGAAAGACGTTCAATTATTTTTATCTTATTACCCTATTCAGTATTCTCCCTTTCGCCAGGGTAGGTGTTTGGGATATTTGCCTTGGTATTCCCAAGCCGTGTGGAGTTAATATCACACTAATGAGACATAAGTAGCCGAATTTCGCATATGCAGAACCTAAATTCAGAGTTACCTCGGTATTTTGTAATTTGTTACCCCTAGGCCGATGTCTCTACTGGTGGACTGTTTCGCCAACCCAGTAGCCAGTACTTCGTGCTGACCCGGAAACCGATTTCATTTGAAAATTTACAAAATCTAAATTTACGAAAATTTTGTTAAAAACCTAAGGAGCATCTCCCTCTTGCATAGCTCTGTCCTTAGCTGATTTTGGCATTCATATTTAGATCCTGTTGGTAATTTGTTCTCTGTCAGCTTTTACACACATTTCGGTTCATGGTTTTCCAAATGTTTCGAGTTTATCTGCACTGATGAGACATAAGTTGTCGAAATGCGCATATGCAGAACCTAAATTCACAGATACCTCGGTATTTTTTTATTTGCCAAGGTGGCAAAACGCAAATGCCACATGTAAAAAGGAAAAAAAAAGTTTTGCTGGTTTTGATACTCTGACTTTTGCTTATTTTCGGAATGTTGCTTGATCATGCCTTTTCAATAATAGTTAATACGTTTAAAAATATTGTAGAAATTGGAATAATTAAGTAAAAAGTTGTGTTCACACTACTTAAACAGGGAGTTTATTGGTGTTTCTTTAACATAATCACTGCCTAATTAAACGGCATATGTTTATATCATCTTTTTTTCATCGTTAATAATGACAACCTATTATAAGTTATCATGCATTGAACCAACTAATATGATTATTTAGATAGTGTCGAAAATCGTAGAACGGCAAGCGGCCGTCAGAAAATGCACTACATCTGAGGTCTGATTATTGCTATTCCAACAGAAAATAAATTTACACTAACTTCGGTACTTTGTTATTTGTTACCACTGGACCGATGCCTCTGCTGGTGGACTGTTAATCCCCGAGGGTATTCACCAACCCAGTAGTCAGTAGGGTAGGTGTTTGGGATATTTGCCTTGGTATTCCCAAGCCGTGTGGAGTTAATATCACACTAATGAGACATAAGTAGTCGAATTTCGCATATGCAGAACCTAAATTCAGAGTTACCTCGGTATTTTGTAATTTGTTACCCCTAGGCCGATGTCTCTACTGGTGGACTGTTTCACCAAACCAGTAGCCAGTACTTCGTGCTGACCCGAAAACCGATTTCATTTGAAAATTTACAAAATCTAAATTTACGAAAATTTTGTTAAAAACCTAAGGAGCATCTCCCTCTTGCATAGCTCTGTCCTTAGCTGATTTTGGCATTCCTATTTAGATCCTGTTGGTAATTTGTTCTCTGTCAGCTTTTACACACATTTCGGTTCATGGTTTTCCAAATGTTTCGAGTTTATCTGCACTGATGAGACATAAGTTGTCGAAATGCGCATATGCAGAACCTAAATTCACAGTTACCTCGGTATTTTTTTTATTTGCCAAGGTTGCAAAACGCAAATGCCACATGTACAAAGGAAAAAAAAAGTTTTGCTGGTTTTGATACTCTGAGTTTTGCTTATTTTCGGAATGTTGCTTGATCATGCCTTTTCAATAATAGTTAATACGTTTAAAAATATTGTAGAAATCGGAATAATTAAGTAAAAAGTTGTGTTCACACTACTTAAACAGGGAGTTTATTGGTGTTTCTTCAACATAATCACTGCCTAATTAAACGGCATATGTTTATATCATCCTTTTTTTCTTCGTTAATAATGACAACCTATTATAAGTTATCATGCATTGAACCAACTAATATGATTATTTAGATATTGTCGAAAATCGTAGAACGGCAAGCGGCCGTCAGAAAATGCACTACATCTGAGGTCTGATTATTGCTATTCCAACAGAAAATAAATTTACAGTAACTTCGGTACTTTGTTATTTGTTACCACTGGACCGATGCCTCTGCTGGTGGACTGTTAATCCCCGAGGGTATTCACCAACCCAGTAGTCAGTACTTCGGTGCTGACCCGAAAACCGAATATATTGAAATTTGCAATATCTAAATTTTACAAAATTTTGTTTAAAACTGAGGATGATCTCCCTCATGCATAGCTCTGTCCTTAGCTGAATTTGGTCATTCTAGTTAAATGATTTTGGTTATTTGTTCTCTGCCAGCTGACATGTTTTTCGGTTAATGGACTTCCAAATGTTTTGGTTTGATCTGCACTGATATGTTGTCGAAATGCGCATTTGCAGAAAATAAATTAACAGTAACTTCGGTACTTTGTTACTTGTGTCTAATCAGTGCAAAAACATACATAAGAGCTGACACATGGGACAAACATGTGAATGGTAGAGCACCACAATATGTTTCGACCTGTTTGAAATAGGAGGCATGGTATACTGATATTTGAGTTTCATATGCCCTTTTACACTTAAAACTGAGAAATAACAAAGGCAGGTTCACATGGATTCCATTACGAGTTAGAGTATGTATGTTGACGGTTCCATTACAAGTTAGAGTAGGTGTATGGACGATTCCATTACGAGTTGGAGTATGTGTGTGGACATGTAAAGTGCTATGCTATGCATCATTTTACAATTTAGTGTCCATAGTCAAAATAGTAGCAAGAAACGCGTTATGTCCGATAGTTGAGATGACATGAATCCTGTTAAATGTAAACAAAGAAGTTACAAAATGTGAGATTTTACATTGTGTTGGTCAACCAATTTTTGATTACGACCCAACATTAGGGAGTGCTCTTCGTCGTATCGGTAAGATTTCAGGTATGTTGGTGAAGTTCTCGTATTGTGATGACGCTGAAGCATATTGTTTTAGTGAAATAAATACCACGTCCTATGAAAGAGCAAAAGGGATGCTTCTCCTCATGAATGGGACATTCAGTGGAACAGGACATGCTTACCCTTCTGGAGCACCTGATGTCACTCCCGGTTTTCATGGGAGTTCACACTATGAGTGCCTTAGTTTTTAATGTTGTCTTTTTATTTCCGTGCATTGTAGCTGTCTCANGTCCTTGTTTTGTCTTTGTTTTTCTCTGTTGCCGTTTTTGTCATGTCTTTGGATTTCGATTTTTGTAGTCTTCGCTTCCCTTGTTCCTTCGGTATTCTACTGCCGTTGTTTCACTATAGGAGATATTGAATCAAAACGTTTGTCATAAATTCTTTACTCAAGTCGCCTGTTTTGTCCTTTTCAAGACAGATCTGAATATGATGCCATCATTTTTCAGTTACCATAGTGTCTTTGATTAATTTATTGTCGGGTATCGGATTTAAAGTTGTAATTTCTTACTGAAATATGAGTTATTTATCAGAAGGTGAAATTAAAGAATTGAGCGGAGCTATTTCTTTTTCGTAAATGTTTTTTGGATCTACCTAAAATAACTATGGGCCTAACTAACAGTAACAAGAGTAAATCCGGGAACAAAAATTTATATATTATACTGAATTTTCATTAAGAAACAACACTTGCTCGCATTGCATTGTAACGACCACGGGGCAAATTATTCATGAAAATTCACTACATAAATAAACATGAAACTGTAATTTATTCTTTTCTTATTTGAAATTTCAATTGTTATTTTATTGCTAATATACCGAATGTATAATAAACCAAATCTGCATCAAAATGAATTAAATGAATAATTCTGTTTCATTTTAGTTAGAGTTAATCATTTAGTGGAGGAATTGGATGCATTTTTCGTTGCGAGCGTTTTGCACAAATTCTAGTCAGATTTTATGTATGTGTTGGTTTCAAAACTGCTGGTTCAAGGATTAATTTCGAAACAGACATAAATTAGGAGAGGGTGTAGAAACAAATGTAAGTAGAGATCGTAACCTGTTTTCTTTTATGTGTTTTTACGAGAACATTTATCAATGTTACTTGTGAAAAATGAAAGTCTGTCACACACTTAGCTTCCTGGTTGTTTTGACATGCGCATCTGAGGTTAATTGCATCATTACATTGCTAACATTTTGTTTAAATTTTGAACCCATTCCGTGGAAAATTAAAGTCAAAAATATGTTCTGAAGTAAAATTTGGCTTCATTGTGTAGTGCTATTATATATTTTCAAGAATTAGTCAAAGTAATTGGGCAAACCGTCTATTGATGTAACTCCTGCATTCTATAAGTCATAGTCAATATCAAAGTATTGGTTTATTCTTATAAACGTATGCATAGTTTTACCGTCATGAATTGAAATTAACCTATCCAAAATGTGCCTGTTTGAAACCTAAAGTCATTTTATGTCACAAGAATTAAGAGCAGTATTGATATACTGAATTGTGTGTCATCTCTCATCAGTCAGTCTTAGTCTGTTGTTACTTACTAGTATTATACTTCTTCTGTAGCAAACTTTGCTCCTCAGAAATCACAGCATCACAGCAAACTTTTGACCTTGAAATTTTTTGCATGATTTTTAAGCGATTTCTCCTCTATTTTGTCACAATTATTAAATCACCCAAGACGAAGCCTTTGTCCAATCGATTATTTGAAATGGCTTTATGTAACCCAATGAAACTTGACATGTACTTAGATCAGCAGAAGGAAAAGTGTATTGCATGAAAACAAATCAAAAGTTTACGTTCAAAAATTGAAAATTTTGGATTCAATATCTCGCGAACTGCTGCGTAGAAATTGTTTACATTTTGTATAAATGTTCAGTAGAATCAAAGGAATTTGAGACAAAAATTCAAAAAGGTTCCCAGAAAAAAATTCAAAATGGTTGCCATTTCCCCGATGGCAAACAAATACGTAAAAATTTCAATGAAAAATAATTTCTATTTAGACTTTGAAGCTGTGAAAACGAGTGAATCAAATTGGTTTCTGGGCCGACATCGACTATGGCATCCTTGCAATTGTTAATCTAGTCATGTTATTTAATCGTCTCTGTAATAAAACCATAAGAGGTATAATTAAATAAGCGTTTTCTTTCTAAAACTTAAGTATTTTTCAAGTGTTATTAGGAATTTCTTTAGGATATATTTCAAATGTCTTTAAACCAGCCCCTACAGCGTTAGCCCTTCATAGTGTCAGGAGACCTTTGGTAGATAAGAGTTCTTTGGTAATATGTCATTTCTGTGAACACCCGTTCTAAGTTGATGGTTATTGTGTTCAAAATTTGCATCATTATTATGAAATGAAATGCTCTTTTCCATTATCTAGTTGTTGTATCACAAATCAAAGTTTCTAAGTATTGCATTAGATGTCATCGTTGCTACCATGATTGTAAGCTGTTGAGTAGGTTCCCTGCCCATAATAATATTTCTCCCGTGATTGGAAAGAATGCTATGAATATGTGGGTAGATATAGCTTGCCACATACTCTTTGTATCAGTAAAGTCTTTAACGCTGGAATATCCCTCGACTAGTACATTTTAATTCAGACGGAACAATGAAAAGCGGATGATCTCTGAATGTTTTCAGAGTTAACGTGCATAGTACAGTATTATCATTTTCACTGGAACACTGAAATAAGGACATAATATTATGTTTACAATAAAATTCATGCTTTTTAAGTCAAGTTAGAAATATCATGTTTAGACATTGGGTTCGTCAACATTTATTTACAAGTACTAGAATGACTCTGTCAATGACAAATGCACTCTTTTACTTTAGTAATGTTAAAAATTTAACACAAATTTCTACTACTATATCAAACGCTATTCACGCACTGGGATATGATTGGTTTTATTGGCGGAAATTAAAATTCCATGAGGCATGAAATGGGCGTGGCAGTTGTATGATCTCATTGTTAAGCATACAGTATAGATTTTAGAAAATGATGTCCAAAATATTAGAAATAATCAAATTCTTATAACAGTAAATTCTTCTTAAAATTAATATAGACTTGTTCCATGATTCACGATGCAGATGTAAATAATATTGTCTATTTTACCTTATTTTCCCTTGTTCCTTCGGTATTCTACTGCCTTGGTTTCCTACAAATTTGAGTTTTGTCTTTTAATTACATGACCTTCTGTGTAAAGCAAATAAATTGTTGTCTCATTCAGAATAGACTAGAATAAGGAAAAAATGTTTCAACAGAATTTATTTGAGTATTTACGGATATGCAATTTCCTGTTAAACTTAGTGAAAACGGAATTAAGTATAAGCAATGCTATGCTGACTTACTTGTATTAGAGTAAAAGAGTGTAACCACTTTACTCTATCTTGTCTGCGAGATCAAATGACCTTGAAAGTACATTGCGCGTTGTTGAGTAAGAAAATGGTCAAATCCGGGGGGGGGGGGTNNNTTTTTTTTTTGCATGAAATATATAAATTTGGGCATGTTTTTAAACAAATTGTATATAAATTAGCATGCAGAAATAAAAATTTATATAAATTTGGGTATACAAAAGCAAAAAGGGGCATGATTTATGAAACAACATAATTTCTGATCATTATTTTTTTTGAAATGTTCAATATTTCATGTAACTTTTGCTTTGATTCATTGATTTTTTAAAATTATCATATTAAAATCAATTTATTCGAGTCCTAAATTTAGTGTTGTTATATAAATTTGGGGTATGTTTTATGTACAAGAGTATATAAATTCGAGGCATGTTTTCGAGATCAATTCGGCACATCACTACCAGAAAAAATACCAAGTTACCCCCCCTTTCCGGGTGGGTCAAATAACCTTGGTATTACTGTATGAAAATTAGAACATTAGTGAGTAAAATGTGGAAACAAGACTGTCTATAACTTTGCCTAAGACATGAGCATGTTATTATTATTGATAATTAAAATGATCGTTTTGCTCGAAACAAACAACTCAGAACTTTGTCGAAGTTAAAAACATGAATTTGTTATTTTAACCCCACGAAACTATATGTTCTTGTAAATTTTCTGCCTTCTCAAATTTCCTGTCTTCTAATTTGTTAAGAAGAAATAAGAGCACATGGAATCCTTGTTACCTTCCACTTAATGGTGCATAATAAACAATGTTACCTTTTGCAGGGAGTTACATTATTCATGCATCAGGGATCAGAGGGTAGTATTGTTCATGGTTCAATGATTTTACAATCCACCAGCCCAATAGTCAGACTTGTCTGACATGAAAATTTTACCTTGCGTTTTATAGAAATTTACTGTTTTTATCAAAATTTTAACCACTTAAAAATACTGATGAGAGGTTACCCCTTGAAACACGTGTACAACGTAACGAAATTTACTATTTTTGATGCAACTTTGGTATTTTTTGCATTTGAACCATTGGGCCGATGCCACTGCTGGTGGACCAGAGGTCAACGAGGGTTTTCACCAGCCCAATAGCCAGACTTGTCTTACCTGAAAATTTTACCTTGTGCGTTATAGAAATTTACGGATTATCAAAATTCTAACCACTTAAAATATTGAGGTCTCATTCCGTGTATGGCACTCGGTAGATGTCTTTAGTACTGAATTTGGCGTCACATTTCGGCATTTTGGTACTTCTTTTTTTACCACTATGGATTTTGGCTTTCCATATTATTTGATTTTAATGCTGCTGATGAGATTTGACTTCTTGAAACACGTGTACAGCATAACGAAATTTACTATTTTTTGTATGTAGAAATCGATTGTAAATAACATATTGATGGCATTGTGACAGGGCAGTTTGATACCCCAATTTATATGCTATTTAAATATTGTATTCTTTTTCAAAACCTGCCCTCAGAGCAACATAAACATTGTGTCGTTAAAATATTACATATCTTTTCCTATCTTATGTCTTTAGATTGTAGGGTTCTTATTATTTTTTCACAAAGAAATTTTCCACTTAGCATTCAAAGCACTTTCGATTTGTAATAACATGTGGTGTTACCTGCTTGTACACTGACACCATTCTGACAATATTGCTTTAATATTGTTTGAACATTATTTGAGGTTGTTGAATGTTTGAATACCACAACCCATTTATATGTCTTCGAAATGTGCACCATTTATTAATAAAACTAACAAAGCAAATGAATATCTTTCAAATGAAGTCTCATTCATAAATCAGTCTACATAAAGGAAACACTGAAATTGGGTTTTTATTTCTGTGTTTTGTAGCTGTCTAACGTCATTGTTTTTTGTGTTCCCGTTCTGGTTTTGGACTTCGATTTTGTAATTTCCCATCGTTTGATCCGTCTGTATTCTGAAGACGTTGTTATGTACTGAAACAAATCACACAAATATAGATACGTGTGTATAAAACCAAAATATAAAGTTAGGGAAAGCATTCCTTTTTTTCCATTTCTTTTTTCATTAAAATAATTTGAAGTAACTTTAATGATAAGGGATATATTGATCCAAAAGAAAAGGTCCTAGCCTGCATGCCAGAACATTCAGCGTTGTAAACCCATTAAAAAGAAATCGAAAACGTATATTTGAAGTGAAGTGAAATTTTATGAAATTGTGCTGATGTGTACTTCGTATACAGTGCAATCTAACTGTAAATATGCGAGGAAATATGATCATGTGTACAGTTGTTTTGGCAAAAGCATAAAAAATTGATACCATATCTAACAGAAGAAAGTACAATCTTTTTCCGTTAATTGCAATTTTAAATGAAAGATTACCTCACTTAGATGAGCCCGGGTTTAAATGATCAATCATAAGTGTTTCGACAGCGTTTTACCAGCACACTAGGCTCCTTGAGACGACAGTCTAGCACCGATCACTTCCTGGCCCTAATTACATTTCGTCTCATCCTTTTCTTTTTTTATGAGAGTGGCTTTGTAGTTAGTAATCTTATACGTATGTTTATTATACTGTAATGATTTGACAAAAAAGGGAAAATTTGGGTATCATATAACCTGTTTTAATCCTAAGGCTGGCTTTTCCTAGTTTCAGTACTAATAGAATAAAAAAGATAACAGGAATCTCCTACACTGGCCGAAAAACACAGTCACATGCCACAAAGTAACAAGGAACTGCACAAGAAAAAACCCACAATAAAAATACAAAAGTCAAACGTAAACAACGATAGGAACTCGAGACAGCCGGACTTGGTACCGGCACTAGCAAAAACCAGTGGTAGTGTTAAAACGGTTTATGGGTATCCAAACCTACCCTTTCCCTGTCCTATTTCCCTATAGTATAATAAACATACGAATAAACCCCAAAACAGGTAAGTCCGGTTATCCTGAGCTCTTATCGTTAATTACTATTTTGTTTTCTCTTCCATTGTTGTTTTTCTTCTGTAGTTCCCTTGTGGATTATTGCCTGTGATTGTAATTTCTAGAGAGAAGAACAAATGTTTCCACATCGTTCAGGAAATGTGAAAACTGTATAGAAATTAGAGAATGAGGCATTCACAATCGGTGAAAAAGAAATCAGTTGTACACATTTAAGAAAATCTCTCTTGATTTAATTTTCGTTTCACGAAAGGATATGGAGTAAATGAACATGAGACCATAACACATATGTTAACTCCAACCTCAATAATTTAAGGATGGTCACTCCTCAAGTTTATTATATCAAGGATTTAAAATAAATATTTCTATTTATTAGAATATGGATCATACATCATTTTAAGCAAAAAATATTGATAGGTCAGTGTGTCCATTTTTGAGATTTAAACGACTAAAATTTTGGCGGGAAACCGAACTTCTCTAGACTTTTCATTCACTTTGCATNAATGCAATCAACCCTCGAAATGCAATGAAGGAATATCAAGAATTTCATCAAATTTTGTCAAACGTCTATTGAAGATGTATACAAGCATATTTTGAAAAGAAAAGTGGGGTCAGTGGGCAAAATTTTCTAATGCATCAAGATGGATAAAATAAGAGAATTCCGAAAGTCAGAGACAGTTTCAAAAACTTGAGGAGTGACCATCCTTAAATGAGCTGTATGACCATTTCGGAAATTTATTCCTCATCAGCAGCACTAGAACCCAAACAAAGGAAATCCATAATTTAAAAAAATGTTAAAATGCATTAAACCAAACGAAATCCGAATAATCAGTAATATCTAATATAGCTAAGGACAAAACTACGATGGTGGAAATTAATCCTTCAGTTTTAGAATTTACATAAATTTAGATAATAGTAATTGAACAAAGTGTACACATGAGATATTATCTCATGTACAAGTACACCATATCTAAGAAAAATAAAGAGCATACATCTCTACCACGGGGAATTGTTTTACCAACTCGTTTCTCTGCTTTCCATTCAAGGAAAGGTATTAGTGACATTTCGATCCGCGGTCTGATGTAAGGACCTGATACACCCGAAACTTTTTTTATTTATTACACTAAAGTCCTACATCAGGCATGATAGTACGATTACAAATGTAAAATATGCATTGAACAAACATATAGCTAAAATATTGTTTTCCCTTAGTTTTGGTTTTAGATGAATATTGCTATATTTAAATGATTGATATGATACTGAGTATTGATATCTGGAACAATATAAGATTGAAAGTGAAATCTAGTAAACCAGTATGGAAATATTGCTGAGTCAGCAGATTTTTTAAAAGTTTTTTTAGAAATACCATTTAGTTTCCAATGCCAGACATAGTGAAATATTGTAAAAGATATTTCATTGGTACCAACATACTCTTCTGTGCTCATTTGAACTTTTCGCAGTGATTTGGCCATCTATTTGGACTGAGATTTGATTCGCGCCAAATTTAAAAGTGGAAAATTTGTCCGAAACCTGGTGCGAGTAATCAATTTTTGGTAAAATCTTCCTTTCCTTTTGTCATACTTTGAAATTTTTTTATATAAAATGTTAAATACAATGTCTCCTACTGGTTTAATTGTACAAATTGGATGCAACTTTACAATTCACTTTATTATTTTTCAATTAGAGACTCAAAATGGGTGAAATTTCACCATTAATTAAGAATAGTGTGAGTTTATAATGGGCCTGTACTTCACCATTTCATGTAAAATTGAGTCTTAATGTGCCATTTTAAATTAAGTGATACTCAATTGAACCAATATTTAAGGAAAATATACTTTAATCATAATCTTAGGACTGCAGAATGGATTCAACCGATGTAGGGGTCTGTAAAAAGCAATGTATGGCTAATTTCTTCTTGGCTAATCAAATAAAACATAAAATAAGAATCGAGGACAAATGAGCAATCAAATATACCATTTAAATGATCAAGAATACAAATTTGAACTTCTGGTCCAAGTTAAGGCATGCTGTAAAACGTAGACTTGTCATTGGTCATAAATAAGATAAATCCACCGAAGCAAGTAAACCACTGAAACCTTCTGTACTACATTTGTTGCATGGTTTTGTATTACATAAATTGAAAATAAAACAATGTCACCCTAAAAATAACTTTGAGTCATTATATAGCATGTTCAAAATAACAGATTGAAAATGGTTGATTTTATCATTTAGGGTAGGCATGTAAAAACCAAGATAAGGTCTAGGTCAAAAGGTCAATATGCAAATTCTTTATTCACTTAATTTAAGCTGTGAACTACCTTGTCCCACAAGGTTTATTGGACTGGTTCTCTTCTCTTTTGGAGTGAGTATAGGTAAAAAGGAAGGAATTCATTAAGGGAACCAGTTTGTTTATCTGTGTACCCAAGGAATTGAATGATAGGTAGTAAAGTAAAGATTGGCTGTGCTGCATGATAAAATGTAAAATAACCAAGTCTTTCAATTTTCATGTCATTTACTCTTTGTAGTCTTTCAATAAATAATTAAAAAATGTTTAGCAGTTCACAGTAATTTTTGGCATTTTTTTTAAAAAAATGGATTTTTTCCCATTCTATGCAGACATTGTGAACTTTAAAGGGGGTATCCCCACTCTTCTATAAATAGCTCTAAAGGAAGGCGGTCATGCATATATAAACTTTATTTTTAGAAGTGCCAATAAAAGTTCCTGAACAGCAAGAATACTTTTTGATCTGATCAGTGTTAGAAAGTACTATAAATCTGAAATATATTAGCATTGTGGGCAATGGGAAATGAATTCCTTCCTTGTTCCCTATATACATAGAGATTACTATATACAGGTGGAAGGAAAATATTTAAATATCTAATTAATGTCGGCAATTATTTCCCTTGATTATCCATTAGTGAGAAACCGAAGAGATTAATTATATCCCGTGTTAAAAATAGAAACTGGAACATGCAATCTTGTCCATGTTGACGTTTTATCTCACTAATTGCAAAGGAACAATAAGTTCAAAAATGGTCGTTTATCGTATTAAATAAATTTTGTAGACCGGGATTTGTGTCGACTTATTTGAGGTTGATAAATGTATATAATGATACACATGTTGTAACATCAGAGACAATACTAAGATTTACTATGTTCTTTGTACCCCCTTGACTCGGCAGCCATTTTTCCACTGACGTAATAACCAACTCATTAATTTTACGTCACGGTATAGTCGGATGATTACATGTATAATACCTTTGAACCTTTATGGCAATTTTGGTACTAAATTACACTTTATTGGCACTTTATTAGCACTCTGATCTGGGACCCATGAAACGCTTTTCACAATGCTAGTATTAGGGGTACAGCTAAATATACAAAAGTATAATGTCACAACAAGCGTACGCGACGCGACGCTTTTGTTGATGAGTACTAATTTTTATCCTTTTTGAAATTATAGTCACTTTTATTTCTTTTCATCTTCTCACCGAAATCGCAGCCTACAGAAAAAGTGCATTTAGAAAAACAAAAACTAACATATATTTTTGACAAAATGTGTACTAGTTCCTAAGTCAACTAATGCTAGAAAATTCAACAATTGATGATTTTAAGCAAACATATTGTTAGGTCGATGTCTCGTTTTAAAGTTTCAAAGTTCTAAAATTATATATCTGGAAACCGAAACAATTTATACTTTTGAATATGCTGTTATCATATGATGAAGAATTATTAAGAATTTTGTAAAATTTTGTCATATGCTTATTCAGAATGCATTTACATGTACAATACATGTATTTTGTACCAGAATGGATATTTTAAGTAACGCTATCGGCCAAGTGCGAATTGACGAGATCATTATTATAGTCATGTCAATATGAGATTGTTGAAAAAAATCATTTTTACAGTAATAAACATTATTGATTTTATTACAGTAATAATTTCTTTATCGGGATCGCATCTATTGTTTAGACTATAATAATGATTTCATCAATTCGCACTTGGCCGACAGTGAGTAATACCTGAAAGTTTACAAAAACCTCAAAATATTTTGTATGTAAATACGCTTTTAGGCAGAAAATTGAGAATTTATTCTATAATTTGATACTTAAACGACGGGGCAGCTGAATATAGTACTTTTACGAGGTATTTTAAAGGAAGGCAGTCGATTTGATTTCCGATTTTTACTGTTTCCATGTACAAAAGTCAAATAATAACAAATAATTTAAACTGTGTGAATATATTTAGGGATTACATCCTGTCGCGGATGATTTCTAGTGAATAAATTAATTACGCATGCATGTGACTGGACAGTTGTATCTCACTCCTTCAAAGATATATCGGTAAGAAGTTACCCAGACAATCGTGCTTGTGCATACGATGTAATGGACCATAAACGGCTATCCTTCAGGATGTCGGCTCGAAATTTAAATTTATTTCGATCGTGTTGAAACATAACCCACTTTTATTGAAGAAATGAGGTAGTCTTGGCATATATGCAGATTACAAGTTATGGGAAAACAATAGAATATTTGATATGAAATGTTATTACTGCAACTGATAACTCGACATTGTCTTTGATGTAAACTATCTGTAATTTTTATTGTAATTCATGCATTAAATCTACAACTGCGAAATGTAATCGTTTGGCGACAGTGACAACCTTAATATGGTAAAATAGATTTAGTAACTTGTTTTGGGAAGTAAACAATTAAATTTGAAACAGAAGAAACATTCAAATTTAAAAAATATTTGGAGTGCAAAATACTCAAAATACCAACCCTTCAACTTGTTTGGTCTTTGATTTGAGAACGATATAAAAATATCTGTTTTTTAACTACTGAGTAGGAGTTCCTCCTGTGTGTGCAAACTACCGAATGTTATAAGCTGGTTTTAGTCGTCGTTGCCACTTTTTTAGCCATATATTATCATGTCACCCCAGACGATGTCGGGTTACATGTTGTTATTCTACGTTACTTCTGATTATCATTTTTATTTATTCTTCTTCAAATAATTCTTGTCACAGCAAAATGATTTCAAACGCTTCACACAGTTAAAAAACATTTGAAGTTCAATTTTTTTAATGGCCGTCATTTCACGTTAAAAAATTGAGGATTACATATCACATGCACTGCTTTGCACGATCTGTTCTTATTTTGTGTAAATGTCTGGTTATATGAGAGATGGGAATGAATGCGAAGAGAAATTTCACAACTGTCGTTATTTCCAAGATGGCCGTCAAAATACGTAGAAATTCAACTTCGTTTCATTTTTAAAATGAAAATTGACTTCCAAGTAGTTTTTAGCTCACCTGGCCCAAAAAGGCCATGTGAGCTTTTGCCATCACTATGCGTCCGTCGTCCGTCTGTCTGTCCGTCAACAATTTCAAAAATCTTCTCCTCTGAAACCACTGGGCCAAATGTAACCAAATTTGGCCTGAATCATCACCAGAGTATGGCTTCTCAAAATTGTGTTCGATTAGGCGGTAGGTGAAACAACATGGCCGCCATTACTAAAAATAGAACATAGGGGTAAATTGCAGTTTTTTGCCAATAACTTGAAAACCATTACAGATATCAAAAATCTGACGGAGAAAAAGTGATCAGCATAGCAAGATCTACCTGCCCTGAAATTTTGAAGAAAATCCGAAAACCCATCTCGGAGTTATTGCCCTTTTTCCGTAAAATTTTCAAAATTTGAGCATTTTTTATTTTTTATTTCAAAAAGTGTAACAGATAGAGGTCAAGTGTATTGCAATAATGTTCAGAATATCAAGATCTACCAACCCTGAAATTTTGAAGAAAATCCATAAACCCTTGTAGGAGTTATTGCCCTTTTTTCACCAAATCTTTTTTCGTATTTTCATCTATTATTTCCAAAACTATAGAAGATAAGGGTTAAGTGTGAATTGATGAAATGTTTACCATGCTGTGGCGACTTCAAAACTGATGTTGAAAATTGTTCCTTGACCGCCATTTTCAAAATGGCCGCCAAAAAAAGGCGGGAAAATTCAACATTGTCCGATTTCAATGAAATTTGGTTTCCAAGTAGATATTGATGTTGCGACTTCAAAACCGATGTTGAAAATTGTTTGTTGACCGCCTTTTTCAAAATGACCGCCAAAAAAGGCGGGAAAATTCAACATTGTCGATTTCAATGACATTTGGTTTTCAAATAGGTCTTGATGTTGCAACTTCAAAACTGATGTTAAAAATTGTTCATTGACCGCCATATTTAAAATGGCTGCCAAAAAGGCGGGAAAATTCTACATTGTCCGATTTCAAAGAAATTTGATTTCCAAATAGATATTGATGTTGCGACTTCAAAACCAATGTTGAAAATTGTTTGTTGACTGCCATTTACAAAATGACGTCTCGACTTCAAAACTGGTGTCGAAAGTGGTCCCTAGCAAGAACGTTTTTTATCAAAAAAGCCCGACAAAGAAATATAACAAAACATGATCAGACTTTAAAAACAGTTCAAGATATTGGAGGTGTTCGACCTACGAAAGTTTGAGAAACTGAAGATCAACTGTATAACTTACATTGTTACCTTGATTGTGGCAACTGAAAACCAGGTGAGCGATACAGGCTCCTGGGAGCCTCTGGTTTAAGATTACAATGTATTGGATGTCTGGGGTGGCTTCGGCTATTGTTCGCAATTGCAAGTAATCACTTAAAGGATATGGAGTAAATCTATATGCGAAAAAGTCCACTATTACGTAAAGAATGTTAGTTACGTCCCAGTTTTTCTGGATTTTTTTCATCGTTTTTTTGGCATTTGTAACAACATTTCAATAAAATCGAGGATAAGAAATGCTCTTTTTAATAAGTTGTTTGCGAGTCACGTCATATTTAGATATAAAATGTTCATATCTTCTGTATTACTTCTTAAAAGTATTTCAAATAATTTATGGAATCTGTAACCTTTTTGTAAACGTTTTGATGTGAGAGTAAGGTTACGCTCGTTAAAATCTATTTTCCCAAGTCAAGTGTTTTAGGTGCATTTCTTACCCAACCAACCCTTAACAGATTTAGGTTATATGTTCTGGGCTGCTTATCGACACCAGAAACAAATTGATGAGCCAATAAAATCAATCATATTGGATAAGACGCGTTTTCATTGATTCGCCTGGTTGCATTTGATCACGAAAAATAGCCCAAGAAATATAAATGACCTCTGTCCTTATCTCAGTGGCCCATTTAGTTGCTCCTTGTGTCGAGATTCAGCCCAAGAAATTTAAACCAAATCTCTCAAGGGTTTGTGGGGAAGGACATGGACTTCAAACACTTGACTTGGGAAGATGATTAAAATCGTCACGGGTGAAACAAACGCGAGCGATTCTTACAAGTTGAGATATGTACACCCTGTATGGTGGAGCTAGAGGAACGTTGCCGTCAAGAAAATGGAAATTAGTTATATAGTGAAATCAAAATCATTCCTTTTATTGTAAATTTTAGTTTTTATTTTACCAGAGTGAATGATGATACTTAGATCCAGAAAATATTTAGGCAATATTTAGAATATCAAGTTTATTGATATTTCAAAGTGTGTTTAACTTGCAATTTTGTTTGTACAGTAAAATAATAAAATCAATACAATACATAAAATACATGTTGAAGCATTGGCAAGCCAAAGTGGACAAAAATGGCCATTTTTAGTATTAAAAAGAATTTCTAATATTAGAAAATCATTTTTTAATATTAGAAATTCATTTTTAATATTAAAAATTCATTTAATTTAATATTAAAAAAAGATTGTTTAATATCAGACAAAGAAAAAAATATTTTTTAATATCACAAATTCATTTTCTTATATTAAAAAAGGATTTCTGATATTAAAAAATGGCTCTGGCTTGCCATAGAAGCATTATATAGCAAAACCATAATTTAAACCAAGAATAGCGAGGCCTTTGAAACACAGGAATGAACTAAAAGTAAAAAGAATAAGAGGAAAGACTTACAATGGCTAAAAAATACAGTTACATGCCACAATGTCCCAAAGAATTGCGCAAGAAAAAACAAATAGAAGACAAAAGACAAACGTAAACAAAAATAAGAACTAGGGATAGCCATAAAGAATTACGAGACGATCGATACGCGTCTCATCCTATGAACAAATATTCTCAAACTGCTGGAGTCAATTTTAGAATAAATACAAAAAATACCGAAGTTGCACAAAAGCAGTAAATTTCGTTATGCTGTACACGTGTTTGAATCAGCAGCATTAAAATCAAATAATATGGAAAGCCATCACCCAAAAGTTGTCCAAAAAGAGGTACCCATTACCAAAAAAGATGAAATAGGAAGCCAAATTCAGTACCAAGGACATCTACCGGGTGTCATACACGGATTGAAGCCTAAGTATTTTAAAGTGGTTAGAATTTTGATAAAAACTGTCTATTTCTGTAACACGTAAGGCAAAATTTTCAAGTCAGACAAGTCTGACTATTGGGCTAGTGAATACCATCGGGGACCTCTGGTCCACCAGCTGTGGCATCGGCCCAATGGTTCAAAATACAAAAAAAACCCGAAGTTGCAACAAAGCAGTAAATTTCGTTATAGTGTACACGTGTTTCAAGGAGTAACCTCTCATCAGCAGCATTAAAATCAAATAATATGAAAAACCATATACAAAAGTTATCCAAAAAGAAGTTCTCATTACCAAAAAATTTCGAAATAGGAAGCCAAATCCAATACCAAGGACATCTACCGAGTGCCATACAAATACAAATTAAACTTCAATAACAAAAGCATTATTTTTGGTATATATATAAAATGGTTAGACATTTTTAGATGCTGTTTTATTCATATTAGTACTCAACACGTCTTTAATATTAATTGTTCTGTGACAGTTTCGCCATTTTTTTGCATTTTTTTCCGTTCGTTTGTTCGGTAGGGTAGGTGAGTGTGGTACAAATAATGCCCTTGCTGTTCATTCTCTTTACATATCTTCAGAAACAATATCTTTACGAAAATATTTCAAATTTCATCTGGGTAAACGTAGTATCTAGGCAAAGAGAAATTGTGTGACAGTCTGTGAAAAATTGTAATTTTTCTCCATTATAATATGATAGAAATTTAAAGATAACATAATATGATGTTTTAACAGTGGTTAGATTGAGATGTTAACAGTGAAATAAACACATCTGTTGCGTGTTTCTTAATTTAACAGGGGTAATATTATAATTATAGTATAATTGCAGATTCAGCAGAAAATGATAAAAAATGTAGTCAAATCTCGAGAAAGCTTCTCAAATCTTGCTTCTAGCAATTCAATATAAACTGATAACATTGATTTATTATCACACCGTAACATTCCCCTGTCACACTTTACTTACATATGATACTTATATAGAGTGATGTATTTCCTAACAAATTAACGTTTTCTGATACTACACTTACATATGTTGAAATGTATAACATTTGGGAAAGTAGGTGCATTTCCATCACCCCAATGAATCAATTTGAAGAAGACAATTGAATACAGAGATGATTAATGAATTCCATATAGTACTACTATTCTCCCTTTGTTTTGTTTTTATGTTTCAATTTCATTGTAATCTCTGCAACCTTTCCTCGAACACAACTTTGACCATGTGATTATTAAATCTTTATATACGGTTTTATAGATATTTACCAATTTTAAAGTACATGCTCTTCTCTTGTAAGCAGGTTCGCCAGGGGTGCACGAAATCCGGGGCTAACATGCCACAGTGAACATGATTGATTTTGGAAGATTTGTCCGGGATAAACGATATCCATCGTATACTAGTATAAGGTTTATCTGGGATTTAGTACAAGATATCCATGGCTGATACGGTATACGCCTGCAGTAAGGCGTCTTTTAAATAATTGTCATTATTGCTGGTTTTATATAGAGGATATATATAATTGTATCTCTTGTTTTAGGTTTCATGGTAACTTTAATATGAAGAACAAATATAATAAAATACAAAAATACCAAAGTTGCATAAAATACAGTAAATTTCGTAATGCTGTACACGTGTTTCAAGGAGCATTAGAATCAAATAATATGGAAAGCCATAATCCAAAAGTAGTAAAAAAAAAGTACTCATTTCCAAAAAGATCGAAATAGGAGGCCAAATCCAGTACCAAGGACATCTTAGTATTTTTAAGGGGTTTGAATTTTGATAAAACAGTTGGACTGGTGAATACCCTCAGGGACTTCTGGTCCACCAGCAGTGGCATCGGCCCAATGGTTTCAAAATACAAAAATACCGAAGTTGCATAAAATACAGTAAATTTTGTTATGCTGTACACGTGTTTCAAGGAGTAACCTCTCATCAGCAGCATTATAATCAAAGCCATAATCCAAAAGTAGTAAAAAAGAAGTATTCATTTCCAAAATGATCCAAATTTCCAAAATAATAAATCGGTTTTCCTTTGCTTGTTGTTTCCATGAATTTGTAGAGACTTTGTCTTATGTGCATTTACTCCATATCTCATAATCTTATTACCCAATTGCACATGTCACCTAATGCATCTGATATGTTTTATTACAAATATATTACTGATAGTTATCTTAATTTTATTCCATTAAATCCACGGAAATTACATATAGATACATAAAATGAACGTTTACATAACAGTCTTGCCAAGATATTAAGCGATAGTTCAAGATCACTGTTTTTATAAATCTAAATAAATAATAATAATAATAATTGATTATTCCATTTTGTAAGTTACTATCTAAAATTTCGAATTTTACGACCATGAATACAAACGTTTCAAATTGAATGTGCGGTTCCAAATTTTGTTAATTTCAGGTTGCGCGAGAAATAAAACTATTTTTTCTAATTTGATATAATTGATATCATGGGACATTTAAAGAATTATGTTTTATCAGTTTGTTTGTTCAAATATACACGTTTATACTTTTTAATATATATTTAAATTTCTTCAAGATATGTTGCATTTTTTCTGATTGGAGTGAAAGATAAAATATGTTATATAGGCATAAAATATGGGAGTCAAAAACTCAAAAGTTACAACACACAGAAATGTATGTTAAAATTCGTAATTTGAAACGCCCCCAATCATAAGACGCGTTTAGTGGTAAGCAAAATATGCAAAACACATTGTACCAAAGGCGAAATCTCATGATTGTCGAATTTTTTACTGTTTGTTGTATATTATTGACTTTATGCAGGTACTTTGCGATATTTCCAGCATCACTTTAATAGTGTCCATCATTTAACCAATTTTTCCACGCGTATGAGTAAAACAAATTCCAATTTGCTACCACAACACGGTGAAGAGTATTTTCAATAGAGAAAAAAAATAGGGAATTTTGACTTTTTGAGAATTACCTATATTCAAATAACTGTTAATTTAGTTTCTGCATATGGCTGTTTCGACAACTTATGTCGCTTCAATGCAGATCAAATCAAAATATTTGGAAATCCATAAAGCGAAATATATGTAAAATCTTAAAGAGAACAAACTACCACTATGATCTAAATAGAAAGCAAAAATCTGCAAAGGACAGTTTTGCAATAGGGATATACTCCTCTATTTTAAACAAAATTTTCTAAATTTTAGATATTGCACTTTTCAATATAAAATAGGTTTTCGGGTCAGCGCCGAAGTATACTGCCTACTGGGTTGGTGAATACCCTCGAGGAATAAGAGTCCACCAACAGAGCCATCGGCACATTGGTAATAAAAAACAATTTGGTTTCTGTATATAGTTATTATGATACCTTATGTCTCTTCAGTGCTGATCAAATTAACATATTTAGACATCCATATACCGAACTATGTGTAAAGCTGAAAGAGAGAAAAACTACCAATTTCTGACCATTATAAAACTGAAGTTTATCCGACCTGTTTTGTGTTAAGTCAACAGTATTTGTTACCAAGACCATAAATTTATTTACAATGTATCAAGCATCTCCGAGTATACAAAACACATGGTTATATTTAATGCATGCATTTGGTTTGTCGTTGGACAGGATTTTTTAGGCTAATTTTCCAAACAATATACATAAGGGTTAAACATGGGTTCATGAGACACAATCCGGTTTAAATGGAGTAAAAAAAAAATTAATACTATTGCCAATTATTCAACAAACCAAATCTTATAGTATCAAACAACATTATTGAATAGGCAAGCAATTTAGTGAAAAAGAGAAACAATACAAAGCAACGCCAAAATAATTAGGCAAACGCTAGATTTCTTTAAAGAACATGACATGAAGCCCACATGAGCAAGACCACCAAGTGTCCTGACACACATGTATCACTCACGAGAAAAACTTATGTTCAAACTGTTAAGAATAGTCGCTAAGTAGAAACCTCAAGAAGTACCACGACCATTTCATTACATATCACAAGCATTTTCATATTGGATGGAAATACGGTTCAAAGTAAAGTCAAGCATTAGTCAACTGATGACTTGATATTGTATAACAAATTGGTAGGTGTTGTGGGGTTTCCGGGTCATATCCATCTGGCATGATAACCGCGACACCTAGCGTGCTGCAGAGAGTTGTAATCAATCACTGCCGAGGTGTTAATTCTCGAGTACATAACAAGTGAGATGTCAATCAATCATAAATTATTACCAAATATGATTCGATTGGGCGGACCAATTATATTATAAATGTGTTACAATAAATTTTAAATTCTTCTAACTCATCGATCAAGTTTGAAAAATTAATATGTCTTTGCCAAACATTGTCAAGTATGGTCGTTGGGACAAGGATTAATTACCGGTACAAAATTCTTCGGAACTGATTAATATTTTCCAAACGTATTGTTAACTTGTTATTTTTGACGGTAATTCATGTTTTGGTTCAAATATTTTTGACTCGCCAACACAAAGATATCAAATACAAAAATAATAAAACATTGCTTTTTCATGATTGCCCACATTGACTTAATATGGTCAAGTTTTGTCCTTTTTTGAAAATTGGATATAAAATTTCTATCTCGGGCGAAATTTCAACTCCATTTTCAGTTTTTCGGTCTGAAACTTTAGGTGCCAATCAAAAAGACTCAAAGAATATAATCACAACAGATAAACAACCACAGGGTATTCATTGAGTCGATTGCAAGAAAACTTGGTAATGATACAACAATGGAATATGGGCTCTATAAACAGAATTGTCAGAATAATGTTTGGAAATTAAAAAGTCTCTACAAATGATAATGTATCCATACACTTTAACTGAAATGTATAGAGAGCATATATCATTTTTTTAATCCAAGTTTTAACTATTATATTTTTCATTAAATTTAACATTTTCATATTCCTGATTGTTTGAGCATTAAATGTTTTGTTCAAGCATAAAAATATTGATAACTTAATATTGATAAGATTTCGTCAATGTTTTAACCCTTAGAAATGTTTGAAGCTTGAAAAACTTTACATATTTTAAGTTTGAAAGATATCTTAATCATTCGTGAATGTAATATAGAATTAACTTTTGAATGCATATCTCACTTCTCTACAATGTTTGTAAATTTATATAGTTATACTTAAATTATGCAAATGATGCATACAAAGAAGGCAATGACAGGAATTCTTGACTACATACATGTAGTTGTTAAATAAAAAAAATAACACATACAATGCCTGAAAGTACAATTGCATGCCACAATTCGTAAGAAAACTGTTTAAAAAATTAGATAAACGTTAAAACGATAGGTGCTCGGAAAAGCAAGGCTTTGGCACTAATAAAACATACATGTAAACAGGAGACGGATGCAGCGTTGTTCACTATTTAGCGACTGAATTCCGGTGCTAGGCGTCGTCTTGACATTACTATGGGGAAGGAGTGTTTGCTCTTTGTTGAAGGCCTCATGTTGACTTCAAGGTGAAGAACAACAATGAAAGCGTTGTTCCATTTGCTAAATCTTACCATGTATTTTTAGGGATTTTGTCCTTGACATTACTGCGAGGAAGGAGTGTTTGCTCTTTGTTGAAGGCCTCATGTTGACTTCAAGATCAAGAACAACAATGAAAGCGTTGTTCCATTTTCTTAATCTTCCCATGTATTTATAGGGATTTTGTCCCATGTACATTTACTCCATATCCCTTTATTTGTTCATGAATTAACACCTAATGGAAAGATAAGCCAATATTTTTTCTATGATATGAAGTAAAAATATATATATAAAGTGGTCCCCTTAATAGAGACAAGGGTCATGATAACTTGAACAAGGTATTATGACAATATTGCTTGAAATACTGATGTTTCTGGTGATATCACTGTAACGTGTGGTGTCAACAATATGTTTCTGATGATATCACTGTAACGTGTGGTGTCAACAATATGTTTCGGGTGATATCACTGTAACGTGTGATATCAACAATATGTTTCGGGTGATATCACTGTAACTTGTGGTGTCAACAATATGTTTCTGGTGATATCACTGTAACGTGTGGTGTCAACAATATGTTTCGGTTGATACCACTGTAACGTGGGGTGTCAAGATAACATTACAATACCCGTTGTATTACAAAGTATAATTTTTATTCATTGAAGAACATTGCTATGTTTCTCTAGACATCTTAGTTGCTGCTAACCCGAATATTTCAATCCCTCTCCGTATCCGATTCTCTCCTTCTTCGATTGACGCGTAAATGTATGCATTCAGGCGTTAATGTAGCGATCGTAGTGAGTGGAATATAACGACTGGATTATTCGGGTTAAGTTGCTGCCATATTTTATTTACAGGGGACATAACTATATAATCGTAATCAAGCTATTCGACATGAATATGTAAATTGAGAGTCAATTATTGATTATCAGTTGATTAATTTCAATATCTTCAATAAACAGTAAAGGGGTATAGAGAAAATGCACATTCATAGGACAAAATCCCTATAAAAACAAGGAAAGGTAATCAAATGGAACAACGATCTTGTTGATCTTCTTCATCTTTATTTGACTGTGAGACCTTCAACAATGAGGAAATACTCATTAAATTCACTCAATAAAAGGAAACAATTGTAAAAGTTATGGAAGTTGTTACTGGCAAATAAATAAATAGTTTGATGCTATCAGAAGATATGTTGGCATTTATGTATTCGTGGGTGCAGGTATGTAGGATAGAAAAAGAAGGGAAACGGGGAATGTGTCAAAGAGACAACGACCCAAAGGGGAGTTATAACAACTCAAAGCCACCATAAGATCTTCAATGATTGGTGAGGAAACCCCACATCCAACGGCAGGTCGGAGACGGCCCCTAAATAAAGAGTAATCAAGTTCAGCGAAATAAACATCATCCTAGACTCCTATAGACATAAAGTATTAACTGGAAAACAATGAAGACACACAAAGGCTTTTCCTGATTTAGGACAGGCACAAACCTGCTGCTGTGGGGTTGAACTGGTTTTATTGGTCCCAAACCTTACCCCTATGGCCAATGTGATAAAAAAAACAGTCGTAACAACAGTAAAATTCAGTTGGCAATAAGACTGAGTCAATTGTGAAAAATGAAATTGAAAGAACTAAATATACGGACATAAACATGAAATCACAAGAGACTACTAGCAGTTAACTGACATGCCAGCTCCAGACCCATTACCAACTGACAAATTAAGTTATGTACATTCAGTATACAGCTTCCACCCAGATCCCTTCCTGTGAGGAGTTTAGATTTTATGCATATACCGGAATACATAACCCGTGTCCATGCAATACAGATTTTAGAAATTTAGAATGCGTTTAGGAGTGTGGACTTGGACATTCAATTTGGGCTTTCGTAAAATATTTAATACAGGAGTTTGTCTTTTAATGCAGTGTGGAGTTGGTAAAACAATTCCCAGTGTTAGAGATGTATGCTCTTAGATATGGCGTACTTGTACATGATATAATATCTCATGTGTACACTTTGTTCAATAACTATTTTCTAAATTTATGTAAATTTTAAAATCTAAGGTTTAACTATGTTTTGGGTTCTAGTGTTGCTGATGAGGAATTAATTTTCGAAATGGCCATATTGCTCATTAAAATTGTTGCAGTTGGGGTTAACATTTGTGCTATGGTCTCATGTTCATTTACTCCACATCCTTTCGTAAAATATTGGAAATCAATTTTGTCCTTCACACAAGAACATCTATCTCAAAATACCCATTTGAGCATTGAGGTTGAAAATTTTGCCTGTGCTTAAGCTCCTACTGTGTCTTTTTGACCTTTAGATTTCGGCTCATGATCATTCTGTTCTAGTCCGTAATTTTGTCAATACCCTCATTTTTTGTTTTTGTGATTTTGTTATTATATTATCATAATTTCATAACATTTTTTATCTGCACTTATATGGCTTTATTTCAAATAAATCGGACCAGAACATATCCATTATTAAATTCAATATCTTTTTCTGGAATTTACATGTTTTGATGTCCATTAATATAAATGCTATAACAGGAATTACCAAAATGACCCGAAAAGTTCAATTATCGACAACAATTTACCAGAAAACTACACAACAAATGAAAGACAACTCGACACATTGTTATAAGCACTGGAAAAGCCAGTGGTAGGGTTAAAACGGTTTTGGTGTACCCATCTCTATCACTATTAATCATACGAATAAACAACAACAATACAATCTGCTGAGACAATTTGGAAAGACGGGTATAGGAGTGTTCGTCGTTAAATTACCGGCAAGACCAAGAGACTAGATTGATGGTAAAACGATTTCGCGCTAAGGACATTTTAAAAATTTTAAAGCTGTTGATTTCACAAAAAATAAGTTTTATCGTATAATTATAATTGAAGTATACTTAGAACCTGAAGATGATTGCGTTCAATTTTCCCCTTTATATTATTTGTACAAAGATTTACAAAATACATTTAAGTGGTATAAGGAAATTACCCGTTTCATTTCAAGTCTGTAAGCGGCACCAAAATAAGTTATCAACTGATTTAAACTTTTTTTCTCACCACTGTGCGCAAGACGGGCTCGAAGGCAACTTACATTAAACCATTGAAGTTTAGCTGCGAGACTGTGGTTTCTAAGTTGGCAATCACGTGATATGTCTATCTGTTATTCATTTTTACAATCTTGTGTAACGTTTGCAGTTGCATCAACCAGGCGAATTTAGATGACTTTAGTCTATTCGAAATTTTATTTATTATGTTTTGAAGTTTATGGTTATATACAAGCATTTAATAAAAACAGTAAATTTGCTAAATCAATCAAGGGTCTTTTTCTTACCAATTAATCAGTATCTTAATTTAAACACATATTTTATTACCTTATAACATTTCATTTAATTTTCGATCAATCAGAAGTTTACAAGACTTCAGTGATCGATCTTTACTGATCATTCACAGTTGTCTCCAGTGGAATAATTTCACGCGTTTAATTACACATACACCTAACTTTCAAGACACTTGGGCAGAATATTTAATATGATTCCCTTAATGATTCAAGCGTTCGTAACTCTTTATAACATTAACCACAATACATTGAACGGACACCATTTTACTTTCGAGCTTCAGAAAGATTCGCCCAATGACCCGAAAGTAAGCAGGAACGACTGGGTGGTCTATGATGGCTGATCTGGTCAATTACAACGGCTCACTGATCATCTTATTGCAGCACTGTGTAAATATTAAAAGGATTATCTGGAAAATAAATAAACACCTTTCTGTACTTTCCTGAACGTGATCAAGCACAGCTGGATATGTGTTTTTCCTCCATTGAATGAATTGGTACATTCTCGGATGTACTATTTTTACAAATGTATTGATGGTAAACAATCGGATTTTTTCCACACCAAATGACGTATCAATTAATAATAAAGGCGTCATGCTTCGATAGAACATTAATTGACTTGACTGTTAAAATGGGAAAGTTTGAGAAATCTGCAACTTAAACTATCACTCATTTTCTATCTTTATTTTATTTCTGTGTCACGGTTAATGACACGTGATACTGCATTCCTTCCGGTTATGGCACCAATTCATTTCATTTCATTCATATCATTTCATTTCATTTCATTCATATTCATTGCATGATACTTTTTTCTTTTTATTTCGACTTCAGAAATTAGGGGAGGCTCCCGATGACCAATTTCTACTCCTAGGAGGGAATGGCAGGTGTAAAAAAGAGAGACGATCTTGCTTTGACCTTTTCAATTAAATATGAATCTTCGTCATAGCTTTTAATGATATGTCGACAGTATTAATTTGTACTTCGATACCAAGTCTATGATTTTGTCTGCCTTACTCAAGTACTATACGAGTTCTATATGTTTCTGTTCACCCCATGACTATCATATTGTTAAATATTTTGTTGAAGTGGAATATCCAGGTAAATCCGTGAATTTGATTGGTTACCTTGAAAAGGGATATGAGATCGTATCCCCGTAGTTGCCAAAATAACAATTTTTTAAACGCTTATAACAGGAAACTTGTAGCACTTACAGCAGAATATAATAGTTATTCGGGCTTCACGAGAGATACCATATTCCCTGCCTGTGCCCCATTTCCCCTTCGCCTGATGGCTCAGGCGATATTAAACATAAACAGGGAATATGAACCCGTATCACCTGCGAGATTCCCAAATAACATATATTCGAACGCAACGTTTATGTAAATGATTGGTCAAAACTGGCCGTTACACTATGAACGTGCAAGGAACAAAGTAGGTACCCTCTTTAGGTCACTGCCCACTTACAACTGCTTAAAATCAAAATACGAAACGAAACTCTTTGATTGTATTAGAATGGCAATCGCCGCTGAACTGCATTTTTGACCATTAAATCTACGATTGATGCCCCGGACAATCAAGTAACCAAATACCGAAGTTACTATGAATTTAAGTTTTTTCAAGATATTAGTTTTTAATTGATAAATATGCGCATTTTGACAACTTATATCTCTTCAGTGCAGATAAAATCCAAACATTTGGAAGACCATAAAATCAAAGATGTTTAATAACTGATAGAGAACAAATAACCAATATGATCTAAATGTAAAACCAAAATTAGCTAAGAGCAGAGCTTTGCATGAGGGAGATACTCCTTAGTTTTCAACAAAATTTACAAAAATTAAGATATTATAAGGTTCCGAATAGAACCGGCTTTCGGTCAGCACCGAAGTACTGACTACTGGGCTGGTGAATAGCAGAGGTATAACGTACTGTTATTGCTTAAGTCACTTTAGTTTTACTGTTTTTCCTTTATTTTGTGAATTTTTAATAATATATGAGTATTTTCCTTTTATTTCGTTTTTCTGTTGACTGCGAAAGCATTATATTGTATTGTAGTAAATTATTGGTACTCACATATGTAAACTTGTTTGAGAGCAGGATTCCAGCGTCTTCAATATCTTTGTATGCTTTTGTCTTTTTCCTTTCACTTGTGTTTTTGTTATGACATTCCCTGGCGGATCGTGGTATCAGCCATTGTAGGTGTTTCTTGTTGTGACCCTACCTGACGGATCGTGGTATATCAGCCATTGTAGATGTTTTCTGTTGCTTTATTTTTGTTATCTAAAGTTTTGTTTATCATAATGGAAACTCAAAAAATACCGAAAGATTAAGTTGACCATTGACAACTCCTTTAAGTAGTGTTAAAGGCGAATTTCTCCTAGCACGCACGATGACGTAAAGGCACTTTCCCAAACACTGTCTAAACTTGACTATCCAGATATCACATAGCCCCCTTTGATTTTAATTCAGTCTTTGTAAGTACTTTACACCTTCACAACGACAGCCATGACTTTTCTAGTGTTGATAATCTAACTTATCGTACCTACATCTCCACATAAGATATGGAGACTGGATATTATCAAGTTAAGATATTGAAGAGCAAAGTGCTCTTACATACAGTAACGTAAATAAATTTGATTTTACGAAAACAGTAGGACTGCATTTACATTGAAAAACACCAAACAACCTGAAATTAAATAATGGAGGAATGCCGTACTAACATGCTGTACTTTCATAGACGACCCTGTTTTCTTTCACAGGCCATGTAACAAAAACCAAATAGCGTCCATTAACTTTTATACATTATAAAATTTTACAACAGGAAGCTTGTTCCAGACAAATGTCATTTTTCAGCGTGAATGAATTGGACTCGGATAAATCGGAGAGGAATAATTTGGTCTACATCAATATCTGAAAAGATATTGGACATAGTTAGTTTTCAGCTAGTCTCTCTCTGGTTTGAGGCCACATCCACTGCACATCAAAACAAAGTAACATCGACAGAAACAGAAACTATGGGAAATTGGACCATACAGGACAAACAACTAAAATACTTATGCTCATCAGCAGCATTTGAACAAATAACTATGGAAAGCCACAACCAAAAATTAGTCAGAAAGAAGTGTTCATTACAAAACACATCGAAATTGGAGGCCAAATCAAGTACAAAGAACATCCACCAAATGCAATACTCTGCATGAAGACTCAGTACTTTCAGGGGTTAGAATTTTGAACTAAGGAAGAAAGTGAGAACCGAACCGTCAGTCAAAAACCGAACAATTCAGGGATAACGGCAACATCAGAAACACCAACTGCAACATCAGAAACACCAACTGCAATACCAGAAACACAAAGAAACAAGGACACCAAAAAACTAAGTATAAAATAAAGCAAATAAAGTCATCTATTTTGTATGCAGAGGTCTCAATAAGTCTTAAGAAATATTTACCGAGAACGTTCGAGTTTTTTGGCTCTAACATTGAATGTTTGTGACATCTCTTGGAATTATCTCTATGATAATAGTCCAATGACATACTGCACTGCCAAATGCAAAGTTTGGTGTCATTGGCCACATATGGTCAGTACCTGTTTTCTCCTAAAAATCGCTAGATTCCAGAAAAAAAAACATCTCTTCAGAATTCATTAACTTCGACTTTATCGCATGCAAAGTCTTAATGTTGAACTTGATTCTTGATTCAGACGTGCATAGTATTATCAGATGTTGCTTACCAGTCAGAAATGGGGTTTCATGTATAATTAAATATGCGAATAAACTAAATGAAATGCATAGTTAAAATATATAATTGTTTACTAAAGTAAATATTATTTACAAACCAAACTTAACATTATTACAGCTAAATATTACCATGATAAAATACCTTAAAATTGCAAGTACAATCAGTCCAAAATATAGAGCAGTCTCATAATATGAGACACCTTGGGTGTAGTAATCAAAAGTAAAGTCGGCCGATTTGGTCATTTAAAACGAAAGTTTGAATTTGGTAGTCTTTGTAGATCAAATAATCGTTCTTTATTTTGTTTTGGTTCTAGTGCTGCTGGTGAGGAATTAATTTCCGAATTGGCCATACAGTTCGTTCAAAAGTTTTGCAGTTTGATTTTACGTAGTGTATTATGGTCTCATTTTCGTTTACTCCATATAATTTCGTAAAATATTTCTTATATGTATATATCAAGGACTGCTGGGCCATTGCTGAATTCCCATTTCTTTGACATCACAAAAATTTCGCCCAACGTTGATATTAATGGAGTCGCCTTTATCTGAACTTATCTATAGTGCTTCAAAGCAAAATTAGTGTTTCCGATTGAACTGATAGAATGCCATTGAACCATTACGATATTACATCCATTGTCAGTTTTATAAATTTTGTTGGACAAAAACAGAAGTGTCCAACGAATATAGTCGTTGATATACATAGATAATACTCCCTCGTCTACTATACTTCACGGGAATTTTGTAAAATCATTAGTTGTTTGTACTTTTGTGATTTATACATTGCGCCATCAACATGCCATTCAAACGTCTTACAAGAGACATGCACATGATGTTGAAAAAACACTTGTTTAATTAATACCGGTCATACTCTTTTATTTTTCGATCATTTATGTTTTATTCAGGCTGAATCCGCCTCTGTCGTCTTAAACTTATATGAAAAGGTAACCAAGGACCCATCAAGTGTGAAACAATGCACCTGCTAATATCAATATATAACAAATAAATAGATATTGTTTAAGATTACGTTTCCCATCTATCTTTGAGAAGTTTGTATCGTTGGCAGGGCTTTGTTCATTTTTGGATCGCTGAATTCCATACCCTTATTTGTTCTGTTGCTTTTGGAATGGCTGATTTTTTTAAATACCTGTCAAGTGCTCATCAATTTAAAAATTTAGGTTCAAACATGAGGTTTGCGGTGGTCTATAAGGGGTATCTTGAATTTCTAGTTTATTTCTTCATTTCTAGTTCATTTTGATTTAGACATAATACATTCAAATATGATCGGACAAAAGTTCAAACTATAATCTCATAAATTCTTTTCCTGTTAACAGTATAACAATTGTATGTGATCAAACACTCACATAATGATAATGATCTAATAATTCTTTGTATTCCATCTTTCTCAGTGTTTTTTTTTCTTTCTTTTTTTAAATAAGCATTGCAGAACTATCTCAAGATGGTTGGCAATTGTTTCTCAAAGGCACATGAGGAATGGAGCATAGAGACACGTCTTTATTGTCATAGTAAAAGACGTTATCTTAATATATTGTCCCGCAAATCTAAATATTGTTAACAAATTTGCTGTCAATAGAGAATATCAACAGTAATAAATTAAATAATGCATAAATATTAAATATAGAAACAGTTGCGGTAAAAGGTAACTATAAAAGAAATGCATTGAATTTCTAAAGTTTCTTCTGTGTTTCATCTGGTAATGAACTGAAATTGGAATATGGTCTGCAGTAACTACATGATCTACCAATAGCATTTTCCTGCATTATTCTAGCAATATTGCCGAAATCTTTCATAATTTTATTAGGAGGTGGGGATATTTAGGACGGCAAAGATAATATATTTGACGGTAAAGGAAAATACGTGACAATGATAGCATTTTGGTCAAAGGAATTATTATTTTAAAGGAATACTCTGTCAAACAATAAAAAAGCTTTTATCAACATAAATTCTATTTTTTCTTTTATTGTCTTTACTCCGATTTATTTCTTTTTGCCATCGAAAATAACAAACTGACAAACATAGGAAACCCGAGCAATGTACAGTTATGGACAGTTAGCAAAATGCATGAAACATAAGCATGTTAATGTTTATTAATGAACAACGTACTGTAAAAAGCTAATTTAAATCATTTAAGGGATAAAGGTGTACAAAAAAGATTAAAACACTTAATTTTGCTGGTCAGTATAATATTTTGGACAATGTTTAAAGACGCAATTGTCATACAAGCTCAAAACTGTATCAAATTCTAGAAACTGAAAACGCCCATTTTTCACTGATATCATCATCAATATCATTTTTCTTTCCAATAATGAAGACCAACTTCAAAGGATCAATCGCAATTATTTTGTAATTAGGAAACAAGCACATTTTTGAGAGAATATCTCATGTGGAAACACTGTCATACTTTCAAATTTTGGAAGTCCTTTTTTATGGCAATCATCATTCTGGTCATTCTATTTATGGTGCCATATCTCACTATTTTATTATTCCAAGTTTTCTTGCAACTGTCTCGAAGATTCCCCGGGCTTGATCTATTTTTAATCCATCTAAAGAAAATTAAGGAGCTGAAAAGATGAAACTTTACTGACAATGAAAATATGGGAATTTCAACGTCAAAATAGCCATTGTTCCGAACAAAGAAATCATTTTCACTCTTTGTAATAACCTTGGTAAACAGGGATGGTTCAACTTTGAAGTAACGATGTTTCATTAAGCATGTTTTCAGTGCTATTCTCCTTCTTTCAAAAACTAAGACAACATTTCAATGCATTATGCTTAGTACACCAAACATGCGAAAGTGCAAACCAAAATTCAAAAATATGACTTTGAAATAAACTTTCAAATCGGATGGTCCTTAACTTATGGCCAAGTGTATAAAAAGTGGCGCTACTCTGTCTTTACGTGCATGTTATTCTCATGAAAACGTGTTTTATTTTGAAGAAGGGGCTTAGAACTGAAAAATTGATCGGATGGTCAGTAGAGATGCACGGAAAGTGATTTTAACCCATGGTCTTAAATTATTGGTGAAGTTACCATACCTCTTTACTTTCATTTAAGGTCTTCCGTTGCTTGACTTTGTCTTTGCACGTGATATTGTTTCGTTACAAACCTGTGCATAGACATGTCATTTCGTATAAAAGATAATGTACAAATTGTAATCATTGATTTGATTATTTATTATCATTACAGTTTGACAACTAGTATTTTAAATAAGTATTGAACTTAAGTTACAAATTGACATTTGTAGATATATGGTTATTGATGAGGTTTAATCCATTATAACTCGTTACACGTTGGCAGTATTTGAAAATCGGTGACATGCGATTTCCTTTTCATTTCAATTCAATTCCTTTGACCTTTGTCATTTGGCTGATGTCTTTAAACCTTTTGCTTTCACTCTTAAGTGAAAACTCTCAAGCTCAAGTTTTCACTACCTTAGACAGCATCGTTCCATAACGTCATATGTTTAGGCGCAATATTGACTCTTCGGTAATCAATTTTGAAAACCAACACAGCAAAAAGAGCCTTGAAAACAAATTTCACCTTCAAGCACAAAAAAGTAAGTGAGAACAGAACCGTCGGTATAAAAACGAATAATCCAAGGACAATGGCAACATCGGAAAAACAAAGAAACAAAGATATAACACGATTTCGACACTGAAAATAAAAAAATATATATACACACACACATACAAAGATGAACAACAAGGACCAAAAAAAAAGATGTGTGAGATCATGCGCGTCGGTAGAAGACAGTAAGTCCTGCTTCCTACATGTATAAGACACCTGCCTTGTTGAACATGTCAATTTCGGTAGTCAAGCCAAATTCAGTCAGGGAAAAA
>MJUU01029906.1:88028-130800 GCA_002080025.1 Modiolus philippinarum
AATTGTTACTAAGAAACATACTTCGTTTTCAACTGCGTGTACGCTGTAAATAGCCAATTGTTTGATAGTGCTTATTTTGCTATAAGGCAGGTTTAATAATGATTGATACATATACGAAAGTTTTGTTGTATTGAATAAGAAATAAAGGAATATGATGTCGATGTACATGAAGCAAAGTCTCGACTGAAATATTTGGCAAAAAAAAGCAATGGGGCAGCGCTTTTATTGGAGTTTTTCATCTTGAAGTCACCACGAGGCCGTGAAAAATGGGCTTTGATCATACCTCATCGTAAGTTCAAGACTACCACTATCACCTGTTCAGTGACTGGAATTCATTGCTAATTATCGAGCAATGCTACATCAATGCTCGACATTTCTCATGAATGCGTAGTTGTCAACAAACATACAATTAACTGGCAAAGTGTTCCTAAAATCGCGGTCATCCATTTCCCGACAAAAAGACTAACAGAAGAAAATCACAACACTTAAAAAACAAAAGTCAAAAGTAAGAAAACTTGAAGTTTCAAGAACATTGTGTTGAATATATAAAATATTGTACCNGTCAAAAGTCGTTGCCCAGGTTGTCCCTTCCACCTTTATTTCTTTCTTCTGATACTTTCAATTTTTTGAATTGATTAACTTGTTCTCGTCCTGATATAGCTGAAATATTGCTCATTGGACGTTAAACTCTAACTAATCAATCAATCAATCGACATTGTGGTATATATCTGTGTTGTGTCTGTGTGTCAGTCGTTTGACGTCAAGACGTTTCAGGTAACACGAGGAAATGACGACAATCTGACACAATACTCTTTTGTTTGAGTGTAAACAACGTGGTATATCCAATGCACATTACAGATTTAAACTGCCAGTACTAGATATTTTCTGTCCTGTCAGGGCTCGCATTTCAGTTTCTGTATTACTTGACGCGCAAAGTATTGCCAAATTTGACTTTTTGTAATGTCATTAAGTTATGGTTTGGTTCATTATCTTGGGTATCTGATATACACAAGTATGACAAACCATCCTTCAAAGGCGTACTGCATATGCCATTTAGTGAGTACATAGGAACATATATACCGGTAAATCAGAACTGGATGCTTGTTTTGATATGGTAATTCTAACTAGAGACAGTTTTAATTATTATCCGAAAACTGTGAGATGGAGTGCACCATAGTCGGAAAAATAGAGAATATGGGAACTAAGTGCATTACAGTGGGATTATTGAGGTTAACTTCCTATCTAAAAGAAATAACAAATGTTCATCTAAATAAAGCTGTAGAAATATTAGGTAATAAGCATTTAGATTAAACTGTAAAAGTTCCAAAAATAATATAAATTAAAATTCACCAGAGCTAACGTTGTTTGCATATTTGCCATCTCTGACGCTTGGGATAGGATTTGTAAATGGTGAATAAAAGGATAAGGAGTAAATGCACATGAGACAAAGTCTCTACAAATACATGGTAAAAAACAAGCAAAGGAACAACGCTTTTATTGTTCATCTTCATCTTGAAGTCACCATGAGGCCTTCAACAATGAGCTTTGCTCATACCTCATAGTAAGTTCAAGACGGCCCCTAGCACCGGTTTAAGCGGAATTCTTTGCTAATTGTCGAGCAACGCTACATCCATGTCTTTCTTGGTCATGGGTGCGGGATTGTCAACAAATATCAATTAAACTGGCAAAGTGCTCTTACAATCACTGTCATCCTTTGCCCGACAAAAGCAATAGTGTCGTAAGTTAGTGGACGTTTAATATTCCACGGTCAAGACTACAAATTTATTCCAATTCTTTTTTTCCATCTAGTATTAATTTATGGAATAATCTTGACGAACAGGTACGAAATTTACCAACTATTTTGAAATTTAAGCGATTTTTAATTGCAGAGTCTACTGGTCAAAAGCCCCCCAATTATTATTCAGCAGGTAATAGAACTTTAAATATTATTCATACACGATTGAGACACAGATCAAGTAGTTTAAATGCAGATTTATTTAGAGTCAATATTGTTAATGACCCAAGCTGCAGATGTGGCAATATATTAGAAGATGCCATCCATTTCTTTTTTTAATGTATTTTTTATGGTGATGCAAGAGTCGACCTGAGAAATCGGGTAAATGTTATAAATTTCAATCTTGAAACTGTTCTTTTTGGTGACAGCTCTTTATTTGAAGACCAAAACAGAAATATTTTCTTATCTGTACAACAGTTTATAAAGAAAACAAGGCGTTTCACTCCTGGTTGATCACAAACAGTTTTTTCTCTTCCTTATTCTATTATTTGTTTTTCTTCCCGTTTCCTTTCAAAAAATGATTAAATTGTGTAATTGCACTATAGGTATTTTTTTACTATATAATGTATTTCTTTTGCAACAAAAGTACCCATTTATGTACTATAATACAATTTGATGTATCTGTTTATTATTTGGTTGACTTATGCAATTGTAGTGTCAATATATATTATATGGAAAGGACCTTTGTAAGTTGGGATAACTTGTGTCCAATCCATTTGTTGTAATAATTTGAACAATAAAATAAGTATAGACAAACACAGGGCACTCATCAAGTCGAATGTAAGAAAACTTGGCGTTATAAAATAGTGAGATGTGGGCACTTAAAACAGGTGGTCTGGATTACATTTCGAAAATTACAAAAATAATTGCCAAAATTTGAAAGTATCAATAGTATATCCATATGAGAAATTCTCTCACGCACAAGTACAGCATAACTGAAAAATATAGAGAGCATACATAGAGAGCATTGTAAAAACTACTCGGGCCTATCTTAAAATAACTATTATGTATGGATGCCATGGTTTAGATCTTCAACAGTGTTTGAAGATACATGGTTAAAAAATGAAGCTTTTTAGTTAAATTGTTACGTTTAAAATGAAAAGGGATTGCTTTGAAATAATTTTAAAATGATGTTAAATTGAACAGCACCAACACAGTGTTTGTTATTAAAAATACAATGATAATGTTATATCAAGGGTCGGATCAAAGATCTGAAGTGAGGGGTTCAGTTGTGGACAAATTTTGGGCAAACCCCCGATGCATTATTTTCATGTAAAGTTTTGATATATCGCGTAAGATTTAAATTTTGAACATATTAAACAGAAATAAAACTCACTGGGAACCTCCTCGTGTTCAACGGTCTTCAACAAGGCTCGCGTCCATATTTTGGAACACTCTGTGACAGGTAAAACATTTATCAACATAGCTTCATTAAAACACGATTGTTAGACAATTCATTAGCTTGTATACATTATATAAATATAAAATAAGTGTGGGTTACAAGTAATTGTCGACTGCAATGGTCCCGACTTAGGACAGACATTTCAAAAGAAATGGTGGGTTCAACCGGTTGTATGGCGTGCCAAACCTCCCCTTATATTGCGGTAGTGTTCGGTAGCAATTCATGAAAAAAGCTACAACAGTTTTAAAAATTTGCAATTAGTTCAGAACAACGGCAGTAGAATACCGCAGGAACAAAGCACAAGATTACATAAATCAAAGTCCAGAGACAAGGCAAAAGCAAGAACATCAGAAGACGGAAGACCAAAGACTTTACATGCTCACAAAACACACAAACACTATATATACAACACAAAAACTAAAGCACTAACATTGAAAACTCTCTCTCCAAAAAAAAAACAAACAAACAAATGAAAAAAAGAAAAAAAAACAGAGTGACATCAGGTGCTACGGAAGGGTAAGCACCCGTCACACGGTCAGGGTGGCATATGTTTTAAAAGGTCTGATTGGTTACTGATTGGTTATTGTCATTTTCCAACCCTGAGACAAAACCAATTGAGAACCATGGTACGTGTAACTTCTCTAACCCTCAAACAGTTCCAAGGTGAAATTTTGAAAAAGATTTTGTAATCACTTCAGTATTCAAACATTGATAAGGACAAATTGGTACCACAAACATCACTTACGAAGACAAAACTAAAATTAAACAAGACAACACAAATAAAACTAAAGCATCGACAGTTTGAATTCCCATTAAACCGAGTGCGAAATCGGGTGGTCCGGAAGGGTAAGCATATCCTGCTCTGTTTACAGCACCCGTTAAATCTTTAAAGCTTAACGTTACACTTTTTCTCGTAGGTGTATATCAAGTCTTATTTACCGAAATATCTTTCACAATTGTTCAATTGCCTTTTGTTAGTTTCACTATGCAAAATAAAGAGATTTGATAATGTTTGACAAAAATCAAAGCCATTACTACACATAAATATATAAAAAACAGAATTGATCTCCGTACCCACGCCAACAGTCATCTCTGTCCCCACAACCAACAATCATATTTTGCATTTTCTATCCTCGTTTTGTAGATTAAACAAGAAACAATGACTGTAACATGTCTACTATTATACCTTTTATCCAGGGAAATAAAACTTCCAAGAGCTTATGGTTTTATATTACATTATCATACTCAAATACATGCCGTCAAGGCAAAAGTCAAGGATGTTGCCACTTTGTATCGGATATTTTGATAGTTTACCGTACAAATACCCATTATTGCTATGACTCGGAAAAGTCTCTAATAACTGCTCTGTTCCGCAATGCATCTTATATCTACCACTGTATCCATGATCTTTAATTACAAGACAAAAACAACCGACCTACCCGTTCGCTCCCGCTTCAAATCTCCGCCCCCATGTCAACTAATCTCCGTCCCCGCATGTTGTGTTGTACGCGGTGTAACTGACATTTTCATTTTTATCCGATCTGGCATCTGTTGTTAGTGTTGTCAATAAAAAAGAACTGTCACAGTTGGTTCTTCTTAAAGGTAATCTGCACTCTTCTTATCGGTTGGTCTACCCTAAATCTTATCGGTTGGTCTACCCTAAATCTTATCGGCTGGTCTACCCTAAATATTCCTTTAAAATAGCCGGTCAAGTCAGCAAGCTTCAAAAATCCCCTTTGCCAGACTGTTACAAATAAGCAATAATAAGTTCCAGATGGTCCCTAGCACCGGTTAGAGTGGAATTCTATACATGCTTTTTCTGGTTATGGATGTTGGATCGTCCACGTGCATAAATGAAACTGGCGAAGTGCTCTTATACAATTACTGTTATCCGTTGCCAAGTTCGAATTATGATCGGACAAGTAAATATACCTAGTATAGGTTGCCCGCCATAACAATATATATTACACAGTATGTAAGTGACCTAATATGGTATATACACGGTCAGTAAATTTTATATTGGGCGAGAGCGTAGCTCGAGCCCAATATTCAATTTACTGACCGTGTATATACCATATTAGGTCACTTACATACTGTGTAATGTTTATATCCTGCCGAGAGTCCAGTACATTGTCAAAAAACATGTTTAAAAACGTACAGTGACGCCGCGTAATGGCGGTCACTGGTGGTATATTAATCAGTCGCCCGATATAAAATATACACGGTCGGCACGTGACGTCTTTTGACCAATCAACTTCTTAGGAATTTACTAGAGGCAGGATATATTTAAATATTAGTAAATAAACTACTCTAATGTTTACGTGAACATAGTCATTAGAGTAGAATATGGAAACTGATGCAGTTCCGCTTAATACCTGTTGTCACAGTATATTGACCATAATGATGGATACGATTGGTTCAGCCTCTTTTATCTTCTGTTTAATTCGATCTTCTTTATCGAAATAAGATATACGTATACATTTTTGTACAAACTCAAACAAGTGTACAGAAAGGAGGGTACATATTCAGTAGGGTTTTGAAATGGTTGACTCTGTTTTGAATAAAAAATACGAAGTTACTGATAATTTTGTTTCTTGCATTTTGACAAATCTTTAGTGCGGTGACGTTTGTCAAATTTGTAAAGTTAGTTACTTTCTACTCGTCGTACAAAACTTGAAACCAAGCCATTTGTCCTTCATTTCTTGCTTCAAGGGCTTTCGAAGATGTTAAACTAGTTAAACTTGTTTCCTTCACACAATCTTTGACATAATTTTCATTATAGATTAGTAATACATATTTTTGAAAAGCAATGAGTGTACCTGACACACATAATTTATCACCATAAACACGGTTTGTGTTGTCAGTTTTGACACCTACCATATAACGACAGACCTGTACTGTTAGACGGTATAATGGCGGATTGAAATCATGTGTGGTTTCCTTGTTCGCTCACGTGGGTGCGTGATGTGGTTGGATATATACGATTTAGATCGGTTTCTTTTATAGTGCGAGTGTCCTGTTGTATGTTTCGTATTACTTATAAGATCTAAATTTTAGATATTTTTTTTCAAAACTAAGGAGTATTTCTCTTGTGTACAGCTCTTCCCTTAGCTAGTTTTGGCATTTCATTGGCGTGTGGTATTTCTAATAAGATCTTAATTTTAGAAAATTTTGTTCAAACCTTTGTGCTCAGCTCTGTCATTAGCTAGTTTTAGCTTTTCATTTAGATTAGATTGGTTACATGTTCCCTAACAGCTTTGCCATATGTCACATATGTAATACTTGTAATGACTTTGCCCTGCATGGACCCTTGATTGGAATAAACAGATTCTTACTCTTACTCTTATTTTTCAGTTTATTGGCTTCCGAATGGTAGATTTGATCTACACTTAAGTGAAATAGCTGTCGAAATGACCATACGTAGATAGTTAAATTTACAGTAACTTCAGTGTTTTGTTATTTGATATTGTGCCTCAAGTTTTAAGTAAAATATATATTAAAAAGAATACTACACTGGTTGTCATCAAGTTTTTACACTTTTGAGAATATTTGAAAAAAATAACCGTATTAAAAAAATCATATTTTTTAGGGAGGGGAGGGTGAAACGACTCGAACATCGAGTTTTCTTCAAGGGAAGTTATATTATTTATAGTTGCTGTGAATTGTGCCTGACGATGCATTTATTTGGTAAAGACCTTTCGATCTTTATGAAACCATGCATAGATCATACTTGATTTGATGTCCTATGCCTTAATCTAAGACTTAAGGTAGTTGGAGTGTCTAAAACTGGGCAACTATTTTGCGCATTTAAGCAAAAATTCAATAAAGAAAGTTGTCTAAATGATTTGTATATAATGAATGAAAGGATATGAAGTAAATGCACATGAGACAAAGTCTCTACAAGTACATGGTAAAAACAAGCAAATAAACAACGCTTTTATTGCTGTTCTCCATCTTGAAATCACCATCAACATCTCTTAAAGACAATTATTTAAATTAAAATAAACAACAATTCTAATATGGCTTCCTGTATTAGCTTTGTATATAGAGTCATGCTATAATACCAATATAACACTCTTAGCACATGCGCAAAAGATGCATAGTTTCTGTTGCATATTTTGAATCTATTTTTCATTTTAACTGTCAAAATCTACCATCCACTAACAAATTTTTAATTAAATTTGATTACGAAATTCATTATGGAATTTTTTTTTCTACTTGAAAAGGCAATGTTCGGGACAAACTTTAATTTTCCTACTTGTGACGTCACAAATAAAATCGTAATGTCCGGTTCGTAAGCAGCGTTGGTTGGAAAGTTTGAATGGAGATTAAGAGGACATGAGGCATTTTCTACAGAAAAAAAGCAATTAAATTAAACAAAAGTAAGTTTTTATTGTATTTGTGGAAAGTTTTTTGTCAGAGAGTTTATTTATCAAAATCAAGATGTTACAGAACTATTTGATAGTCGCTGCTCGCTTCGGATATAAATGGGTGAAATTTCCATATTAGAATCGAAATAAATCATACCCGCCAAATACTATATTGTCATTATAACATGGGCTTTCGTTGTTTTGCATATTTTACCCCTCGCTAACGCTCGGGATAAAATATTTGCAAAAACAACTCAAGTCCATGTTATAATGACAATATAGTATGGCGGCCATGTTTTATTTCTTTGATATCAAGTCTGTTTGAATAATATCGCATATTTGCTAAAACGTTACACAGTTGTGTCAAAGGGGAATAATTCTATACTGAAATACCATGGAATATGTCAAAATTTCTAAGTTTGTTAAAACAAAAATAAGGTATTTGATCTCTATCTTTGCTTGAATTTGTCAAAAGCATTTCATCAAAACATATGTATTATAATTTTTCCCAAAAAATCTTTTTTTTTTATTTTGGGGTCCTTAATTACTTTGATTAAGTTATCTCCCCTTTCTTGAAAACTAACAATTTCTTCTTGTTTCATAGTATAACTTTTTCAAAATGTCCATGACATATCTTTTTTATGTTTTTGAATTGAAACTCTATATCATATCAATAAATATTCAAAGTTTGGTAAATTGCTATAATTTACCAAATTATATAATTCTTTTGTAAATATAGTGCGGAAAAACTAAAATTTGCCCAATCTTTAGAACTCTGTATCTTTTTTTGACAAATCCGTGACCCCACATTTTTTGGCATATTTTTATAGCATAATGCTAAACGTTCCATTGTTCAATTTAAAAAAAATCTTATGTCATAAACCTTAAGCAGCTATAAAACAGTCGTGTCAATAAGATACTTCCTTTCGAAAAAAACAAACAAAAGTTTCAATTATGAAAATATTTTGATGGCCCTTGATATACACAGTCTAAAAGGTTTGTATTGTATGGTGGCCGGATGCGGCCATTTCGCGTTTTCGCGTTTTTGCCTTCTCGATTTCGCGTTTTCGCTCTGTGGAAAGTGCAAAAACCCTGCTTTGTTGAGGGAGGAAGTTCATTATCATTATACATATAATTGACATTTTTAGTTGGAATCCCTCTTGATATTAAATATTCTTTTGCGTGCAGTTTAGACAAACTGAATTGCATCGAACTAACCGCCCCTGTCTGTATAAAGAAATGTAAATCGTGCAGAAATTGGGCAAAAATTGACAATGATGGAAAACAATAGTTTGAACCCATTTTATCATGAATTTTGTAAGTCCCCTCTTTTGGGGCGGCTGGTTCCGTCAGCAAACTTTAGCATTTTTCAAAACTAAAACAGCATTTTTATTCTTTACTTTTATGTTATGCCTTGGGAGCACTGAGGATTGGAATAAATGCATGACATGTTCATTTGTGTATTTCAATATTTTCTATTTTGATTATACAAGAAGTACCTTCAAATGCTGTTTTTGGGGGGTGTATTTTTTGTATTTTTTTGTATTTTTTGTTTGTTTGTTTTTGTTTGTTTTATTATTATTATTATTCGATCAAATATTTATGTCCTTAAAAGAATGAAACAGAAATAGATCTTTGTATTGAAATATGCTTACATTTTGTATGTTTGTTTCCCTTTCCCTTTTACTATTTCTATTAATTCGGTAATTTGTTGTAATTACATATGGCAGTCTTACACATGGCTGTCTTTTTTTTAAAGAAACAAAGACGATTTGTTACACAATGCTACCTTCTTCCGTCTTTTTAAAAAGTTATTTATATGTGTGGCTTTTGAAAGTTTTAAATTAGTCTCTTCAAGTTGCATGATTTGTATTAGCAGGGACCTTGAAATTTACATTCTTCCTGTACCACATTTCACGAAATATCTACTTGATATATAAATCATAGCCATTTTATCTTGATATGACCATTCGTAATAAAAGTTGTGTTTTTACACAAAAGGTGCACAGAACTATAATTATGATTATTAATTGCTGGTTTTATAGTAACATGTGCAATATTTTTCACGACCACAACAGAAACTCTATGTAAGTGTAAAAAAGTCACGTTGTTTCTTATATATCTATAAAAGGCAAAATGTTTTTCAGACATTCAGAGCTAAACGTAACTGACATTTTTTTCGATATTAATTCATGGCGTATTTATACACGTTTTACTCACCTTAATGATATGGCAAGCAAAATTTACCAAAATGCAGAGAAAACCCATTTTTCTCAGCAAACCCCTACAATAAACTCGAATTTCCTACAGCAAATATGAGTACCGCCTTAGAAATACATAACAAGCTCAGGATCAAATGATTAGTGAAGTTCCTTGAGTAAACGTGGATTTTCCTATAAAGAAAACTCTTTTGAAAACCTATGGTTTCCTGAACTAAACTGTAGTTTCCTGAAGAAAATGAGAGTTTTCTCTTTATAATTACATAGAAGGCTGAAATTCTACAAATGGGTGGAGTTAAACCCATGTTTACCCCTCAGTTTTGGCAAAAGAAATTCACCAAAATGTAGAGAAACCCGGTATTCCGATCCTCAACAAGACATGTAGGAAAATTGGGTTTAGTTCAGAAACTCAACACAAAAACCTAGTTTTTCTGTGGAAAACCGGATTTCTTTGTATTTTGCCTAATTTCGCTTACTATATTTTGAGAATCACTTAGGGATTATCTTCATGAATCAAGGTACATATATTGTCAGAGGGGAGATAATATTACAGAAGAGAATTAATTGGTCCCTTTTAATATTAAATTTAAATCTATCATCCCTTTGACCATAAAAAGCTAACTGCCACACAATAAATTGAAAACAATAATTTCTAATTTGATACATCAATGTTTCTGCACACTAAAAACGGAGAACGCAGATGCACTTACTTAGTAGTAGGGAAAGACAAAACATATTTTGTAAAGAACCACACCGAGTTAAAAAAGTACACGGAGAATGACGTAATCAAGATGTTGGAATTTTTTAATAGATGTTTTTGTCGAATTTGGAGGTAGCGTTTTTCAACAGACAATCGGAATTTCCATTGGAACTAACTGCGAGCCGCTTTTAGCTGATCCCTTTCTTTTCTCGTATGAGGCCAAGTTTTTACAAGGGCTAACACAGAAAAAAAACAAAACCTTTAATTTCAGCTTCCGCTATATAGACGTTGAACTTTCTCTAAATCCCCAGTCACATTGTCACGTTTTAACCTCTACGTTTCGCTACGTTTTCAAAACGTAGCGAAACGGCAATATACGTTGCAAAACGTAAACCAAACGTAGCAATGCGTAGCAATACGTGTATAGAAACGTAAAAATTAAAACGTAGCACAAACGTAGGAAAACGTAGAAAAAAACATACATACAAAGAGTCCACACTGATTATTCATCGTGCAAATAGAAACTTACACAAAGGTTTTGTTCTATTGTACGAATGACTGTATATAACTTTAATTGATTTTCGAATACCTGGTAAATATAATGATCTATAATGTTGACTTACTCTGTTAATTTGTGAAGTTATCTTCAGCTCATAAAAAAATATCTCAAAATTAAGTAAAAATTCCAACATTTCATATTTTGTTTCAAAGGTGAATGATGAGCCAAGCGAAATACTTGGAAATATAATTTGTCGATCCGTAGTAGAACGTAGCGATGCGTATTTAAACGTAACAAAACGTATTAAAGCGTACTGAACCCTACTAATGCGTAGAATGAAACGTGACTAGGCATAGAACAAAACGTACAGAAACGTAACAGATACGTATCGAAACGTAGCAAGTACGTAGCGAAACGTATAGATTCTAATTACCTACGTTTTGCTACGTAACAGCTACGTTTCTACCACGTTTTTCTACGTTTCCTTACGTTTGTGCTACGTTTCCCTACGTTTATGCTACGTTTTAATTTTTGGCTACGTTTGTATTGTGCAGACCAATACAAACGTAGCTGGCTACGTTTCTATACACGTATTGCTACACATTGCTACGTTTGGTCTACGTTTTGCTACGGTTTGCTACGTATATTGCCGTTTCGCTACGTTTTGAAAACGTAGCGAAACGTAGGGGTTAAAACGTGACAGTGTGACTGGGGCTTTAATAATCCAAAATTCAAGGAATATTTAAACCAGATCTATCTCAATGAGCTTGAAATTAAAGAGACTACTGATACACCTAATTCAGCTTCGTACTTAGATCTTAACGTAGGGGTTAAAACGTGACAGTGTGACTGGGGCTTTAATAATCCAAAATTCAAGGAATATTTACACCAGATCTATCCCAATGAGCTTGAAATTAGAAGACTACTGATACACCTAATTCAGCTTCGTACTTAGATCTTTTAAATACATTGATGAAGATGGACGCTATATGACAAACGTGATGATTTTAAGTTCCAAATTGTGAATTTTCCCATTCTGAACAGCAATATACCTACCTCTCCAGCCTATGGAGTGTACATGTCGCAGTTGATTCGTTACTGTCGCGCGTGTAGTTTATGCAGTGATTTTCAACAGAGCAAAAACACTGTCCCAAAAGTTGCTTAGTCAGGGATTTGTTCAGCCTTTGTTGCTTTCATCCCTTCAGATTTTTATGGCCGTCACCATGATATCATTGACAGATATGACGTGTCTGTGTCCCAAATGAAAAAGGACATTTTCAGCTAGATTTCATGTCTTCACGGATTTGACATAATCGGATTTGACTCAACCCTGGATTGACTCACTGATAGTGTGACGGGTGCCGCTAGCGGAGCAGGACATGCTTACCCTTCCGGAGCACCTGATGTCACTCCCGGTTTTCATGGGAGTTCACACTATGAGTGCCTTAGTTTTTAATATCGGCTTTTTTATTTCCGTGCATTGCAGGCGTCTCACGTCCTTGTTTTGTCTTTGTTTTTCTCTGTTGCCGTTTTTGCCATGTCTTTGGATTTCGATTTTTTGTGGTCTTCGCTTCCCTTGTTCCTTTGTTATTCTACTGCCGTTGTTTTGCACTAAGATATTACCCAAAACTGTTTTAGTTTTATTCGTATAAACCGCCGTCTATTCTATAAAGGGCTAATGGCATAAACACAAACAAAAGGTTTCATGCCAACTTAAGATGAAAAACTACAATGAAATCATTCTTACACTATGCAACAGATTACCTACAAAGAAATGTAGTTCTGTGAAAATATCGAGATCGAAGATGAAGGGTAACAATCGATGCTACATTTTAAATGACATGCGAACTGGTCAAATACAACAATATGTTTATGATTTGAGAGAATTCATGATTTGAACACAGAGTGAAATATTCAGTGTTAAAAATTATGAATCATACTTGTGTTTAAACCATGATTTCTCGAAGACAGAGAATGGTAGAAATATTTTGAAATTTTTGTACGAAACCAAAGACAATTCTTAGTTTAATAGTAAAAATTTCGTAAAAATCTGACGAGAAGTAACTACAGATATTTGCTTTTCAAAAAATGTGATTTTACATGAAATAACACTACGTTGTGACGTTTGTTTATAACATTCTGATCCAAGGCTGAGCTGAAAATACCTGTGTATATGATGACTGTTGCACTAAAATTGGCCTATTTGTAATTTTTCAAAAATATTTTAATTAACATTAGCAAAAAGGCACGTAAAGCCATGCTGGGCCCTACGACGTATAGACGTTTTAAGGTAGAAACAAATCAATGAATTTAAATTCTAAACCCCAGGAAATCATGTACATGTGTAGGAAAATAGTTCAAGCCAATTTGATTTGAACCCAATGTGCAGCCAATGAATCAAAATCAAAATGTCCCCCATTTGTAATATTACACGAACCACTAATAAGTCACTATTTCTCGTTTTGGTCATTTGTAATTTGTAACAAAAATGTATTTTTGTACAAATAGTGCACAATGCCTATAATTAGTATCATTATTAATTACTGGTTTATGGGGACAAAACGGTAATATTTTACACCGCGAGACAATTTTTCTTTCCGTGTGAAATTATGAATTTTTGAATGGAAAGTTTCTTGTTAAAGAATGTACTTTTTGAAGGTTATCAAATTTTAAACAAAGGAAGAGAGCAAATTTACGTCGAAACATAACCAGGTGTTTCTTTCACTTTAGATTGGAAATGTAATCACTAAAAATCCTGAACCATTTCTATACAACATAGTGGCCATCACCAAAAATACATCAAGTGTATCGTTTTCTAAATTGGAGTTTCCAGAGGATATGATATTCCTGGTGTCACACACCAGCTTGTCATATGAAATTCGGCTTGAATACGCATGGGTGCTTTAATTGGTTGCATTACATAATACTCGATTACCCGTGTCATAACCCAGGCACGTGCTTGTTAATTACACTGTGAACATGCCATTAGATAATAATGATATCTGATGTAAACTTTGTTTATCTCTGCAGTTGACCTGTTGTTAATTTTTTGTAGAGACATCAAATTCTCTGCTATAATTGTCCGTCAAATGATGAACCCCTTAGGGGTTTACGATAAAATCCGAACTTGACAATTAAATAATCAATTTCAAGTGAAGCGAAGTATCTAAGAGTTTGTCAAGAAATTGGCATTTTGATCTTTGAATACTGATTGTTGAACATAACAATAGTCCATGAAAAAATGGATCTACAGGAAAGCTATCATTTTAGCGGAAATTTGTTTCTATACAAAATGTACGAAACCGGAAATTGAAATGGTCTATATAAAAGAGGAAACTGCAAAGAATGAACAACAAAGACAACAGCTGTGAACTGCCATATTTTCACCACATGCCCAAGAAAACTTTATTGATGAAATAATCTAAAAAAGTCAAAATTCTTTTTGTAGAGTAATCAATTATGGCGTCTAAGATGCCAATAAAACTAGCCGGTAGATGTCGATTTCATCGTTCAAAAAACCAAAATTACCATATTTGTTTCAATAAGCAAAGGCTGAAAGCAACAGTTTGTTTCACTGTAAATATTTCGGAAACTGATGATGTTAATGTATTATAAAACAATTGAATAAAATACACATAATCTTATAATAAACTTAGGGAATTAGATGGAGGGTTTCGGCAGAATACTCCACAACAGAATTACATTTCAAACGCCCAGTCTGTTCATTTTGGGATGATACCGCTACTTTACTTGTGTTTCGAAATCAAATAAATTCAGTGTTGTGTCAAAAAAAAAGATTAGGCGCAAATGAATTGAGGATCGGCGCAAATAAAATGTAGATCGGTGCATGGAGGTAAAAACAATACCTCCATGATCGGTGGAAATGAAATTTAGATCGGCGCAAATGCGAAACGCCGCTTTTTGCCTATCAGAACTTCACTTTTCATTTTACAAGACAAAAGTCTTAGTAGCGACACAGTATCAAACCCTGGTGTGGATATAGTATCAGTAAATCAAATTCACAATGGACATAATTTGATTGCTTTCTTTAATAAATGGCTGTGCATTATCTTTTTGATATCTGATAAATAATCGGCCTTTCTGATATTCTCGGAGTTATATACAGATAAAAGACTTTGGATCAAACTATGCTTGTTATTGATCTTTATAACTACAATTTTCTGCTTTTTAATTTTTGTAATTCGTACTTTATGAACCAAGATTACAGGTGTATAAAACATGAAATATGCAAATTAGCTCTAATTTGATTGACATTCGTTTTTGATATGTGAAATACAGAAAGTAATATCGCAAATCTACGGAAGTATTGTCACCGTATCTGTAGGAAACTTCAAAGTGATTTTGAGCCAGCTTCACGACACTATCTAATTGATTTTTCTTAATTTTCAATCTACTTATTTTAATATCAGTGTTTGCAATTAACAACACGGGCCTAATCAAACTGAATTGGAGATGGGAGGAGTCACTTGTCAATTTGCCAGACTGCGTGGTTGGGCTGTAATTTGAAATATAACTCATGAAATTGTTACACTTTTTAATTTCAAAGATTAATTTTAAGAACTGCTTAATTTGTAGCTTTCAATATTTTAAACCACTTATGACTATGCTTTAACAATACGGCTTTGCAAAGTCAACAAGTCCGGCTATCCCGAGTTCCCATCGTTGTCTAAGTTTGTCTTTTTGTTGTTTTTCTTGTGCAGTTTCCTGGTAGAGTGTGGCATGTGATTGTAATTTTCGGACATTGTAAGTGTTTCCAAGCTGTTACCTTTTCTATATTAATGATACACGTTGTTGCCGATACCTTCCATCTCCAAACTTCTTTGCTAAAGTCTTTCTTTTCTACAATTTTGTCACGGAACTACAGATACCAAAATCCACAAAAATTCACTATAAGGGAGTTCGTTACTCATGTTTTTGGTATTTCTGTCAAATTTTCGGAAGTGAGATGCGAATTTTTAAGGAGGTTCACTTCTCAATTTGAAAGTAAATGAAATTTGACATAACAGTGATTTCTTTATATGAAAAAAAAATCAAAATAGTGGTAATTTTAGCCAAAAAGGGGATCAGTTGATGATCTCATGTTCGAAATACAAGTAATTAAAATTTTCGATTTTGATTGATTGATTGAATATTGTTTAACGTCTACTGAGCAACATTTCAGCTATATCAAGACGAGAACAAGTGTGTTAATAAATAATGTGGAAAGGGTCATGGGACGGGAAATTCTGACTGCCACTCGAAAAGTAGGGTGAAATCGAAAGGGGCGGGGAATTTAGCCTTATAGCCAATTACCTACGGACCACTCAAAAAAGAGCTTTCTACAAGGGTTCTTTAACGTGCAGGAAGCGTGGCATTTCTTCCAACACGTGGACCTGAGTTTACATCCCATCCGAAACATCCCGCACAACCACGGACATCCAGTTTTGGAGGGGTTGTACCCCGCAGCCTGGAATACTTGGTCCTATTTCTATATCCCGGGGTTCCCTCGGGGTTGGATTTTGAATTTCAGTCAGCAAAGTGTAACAATAAATGAATGTGGGAAATAATTTTGTCTGAATTCTCGCAAAAAATATACGATAAAAATGTGGAAAAAAAAGATAATAGGGTTCGTGGGCAATAAAACCAGTTAAGTCCGAAAATCTGACAGGAAAATACCAAAAAACATAAGAAGCAGATTCCCTTATAAGCGGCAACTACATATGATATAGTTCAAGCATTGTGTAGTGCCTTGTTCATGGACAGTTGGATTTGATATCATTTTAGCATGCAGTGCACTGCGATGTATATGTTACAGGCAATTTTTTATAGAATGACTAAAATATATGTCGGCAATTAGTATAATGCCTAGCTGTTTTAGGCATTTTACGAAATAACTAAATTTCCTAGGCAATTTACAAAATGCCTGAAAATAAATTTGACTTTCCAAAATATTGATGTAATTAAACAATTTTTTTAAATAAACGATAGATAAATTTGAAGGACAGAGATAACTTCACAGTAACTTCGGTATTTTGTTATTTGTTACCACTGGGCCAATACCACTGCTTGTGGACTGTAAGAACCCGACCCAGTAGCCAGTACTTCGGTGCTTTCCCGAAAACCGATTTTATTTAAAACTTGCAATAACTAAATTTAAGAAAATTTTGTTCAAATCTAAGGTGTATCAGCTTTTACACTTATTTAGGTTCATAAGTTTCCAAATGTTTTAATTATATCGGCACCGAAGAGACATAAGTTGTCGAAATGCGCATATGCAGAAACTATATTCACAGTAACTTCGGTATTTTGTTATTTCTTCGACTTTTGTATTTGCTTTGTGTTTTGTTTTGTCGTGACGTCAAATTTAAAAAATCTGGAACGTTTGACACATCTTTAATAGTGTTATGAATAAACTAATGCAAGGTTTATCCAATTAAACATGTCGGAGATGAACCATCTTTATCATATTTTAATACCCAGTCCCCATATGAAATGGCAGATGCGAGTTGTTAAGAATATAACTTTGGCCATTTTCAATCTGTGGTCCAGAGGTCCATGGGGTTCAGCATTTATTCCAATCCCTTGAATCTTTGAAATGTTGCAAATTCTTCTGGGTACTCATAAACCGGTTTATCCCTACCACTGGCTTTTGCTAGTGCCGGTACCAAGCCTGGCTGTCCCGAGTTCCTATCGTTGTCTACGTTTGTCTTTTGTCTTATTCATGCTTTTTTCTGTGTAGTTCCCTGGCAGATTGTGGCATATAATTATGATTTTCAGCCATTGCAGGTGTTTCCTGTTATTTATTTTTTAATTCGTTTCCAATTTATAAGATGTGAACAAAATTGCAAAAAGAGGTCCAAGTTCTTCAAAGAGTTTTTGGAGCTAGCCTCCTGGAAACTTTGGAATATTTCTATAATTTGGGCATTATCTTTAAACACTGTCTTTTTTTGTCTAAGAAGGTTGTAGTTAGGTCCCTTTCAAATTTTGAAAAAAAAAAAAAAAAATGAAATACAAGAATTTCAAAAAAAAATGTAATACACCTTTATGTCCAAGGGGTAACATACCATTCGGATTTCCTATGTCATGTTGGAGGATTTCCAAACGGCCGTTGAAAAATCACCATCTATAGCTGTTAAACAATGTTAAATATTATGAAAAGGCAACTTTACCATTAATTTTTCCTATGACATGTGTCACAAATTCGTCTTCAAAATTTTACTGATGCACCATACATACTTATATAATAGTTACTTATATAGAGAGCATTATCACAAGATATAGACTGCCCAAGGGATAGCGATATGGACTGACACGTGGATAATGCCCATACACTTTAGGCATTTTGTGAAATGCCTGAAAATTTAGTCATTTTACAAAATGCCTAATTTCAGAAAATGCCTGTGACATATACACTGCGTCGTTCATGAAAAGCTGCAAATGTTTTAATTTTAGCTCTCTATACTGCCTGAAAAGTTAATAAACAGCTACATGTATTATAATTTTAGCAAATAAAAATTTGATATGTTGTTCTTTATGCATTAGAAATAGTCTCTAACATTGTTTCCAGTTTATTACGTATATTTCTCACATCGAGATAGATAAATTTTCACATTTTAAAGTTCGAGGTTTACCGAAATTATCATAATAACCCGGAAAACAATGTTAGAGATTGTTTCTGTAATTCTTACTCAATTTACTTGAAGTAAAGCGATATCCGTAGTCTCCAGTCTCAAATATGCCGCCATTTTGTTGCTATTATCGTTGCTGTGTGTATCATTGCACCATTCATTGAAAGGGATATTGAGTATAATAATTTTGATAAAACTGTCATATTATCAATAAATCGAGTTATCTCAGTCATAAAAATGCAAAAACCCTTTCGCTAGACAATGATGCAGGTGTTAATTTCATCAACATCCGGTTGCACTATTTCTAGAAACTGACACAGACATTTACATGATTGACCAATCGCCAACTAAGATCAAATTTACACACATGTTGGTATTATTTCGATAACTAATCTATCAGGAGGTGTTTCATTTTGCTAGAAATAAGAGAAATATTTATCATACTCCGATATTGATATTATATTTTAACAGATAAAGTACTAAAAGCGAATACAAAATTGAAATTTTATCGTTGTGGGGACAGCCATTTTGAACAGATTGATGTATGGTCAGTAACCGCAACTTATAGAAAAACAAATACTAGTAAACTATGAATATGTAAATATGTAATAATTTAAGCATTGACATCAATCGTTTTACTTCATTTTCTGGAGTCAAAACCCTGACTTTTAAAATTATGCAACTATTAAAGTTTTGTACTTTGATAGCAAGATAGCAACTTCATCATTGTGAAAGTTTATTCAGCAAAAATGTGACAAGTAAAATACGTATTATCTACTGTACCCACAATGCACACTGATTGTTTCACATTCACACCTCCCTTTACCAGTGGTCTTTAATAGAAATTGAAACGTCAATTCAGAAATGAAAGAAACATCTTCCAATTTCATTTTAAATTACAGAGTATAGCCGTATTTTAGGTGTGGGCTGTATTTAGGTCTGGAACGTAAAACCATCATATAACGTTAAGAAGTATATACTATTACAAAAACGTCACAATTCAACGGAAAGAAGATGATCATTTTGTCATTAAATTAAATCTTTGTGTGGGTCCACTCGATACACTATACTGTCCTATTCATACAAATATTATCTCTTATTTCCTCTTAAGTGTAGCGTTACAAGTGTTAATTGTCGCACGTCAAACCTCATAATGAAGTTAGATTTATTGCACGCTTCATTTCAAGTTTTAAATAAAACAAAATATATTCGATACCTCGATGAATTATATAATTAATTATTTTCATTAATATATTGTTGCAGTATGGATAATTTAAGTGTCTAATAACTCGTATTGGGCCTGAAAAGGATGTTCAACTTTGAAGTCATTGATTTAGTTTTTTTTCTTTGGCGGTTAGGTTAAATGAATTTATACACTTTCTTTATACGTTATTTTTACAAATTTATATTCAAATTCAAATTTTATTATCTTCAACATTATATAGTTCGTGATAAACAAACATATTAAATGACAGAAAAACAATAATCATATAAATATGTACAAGCAAATAAATATTAAGAGTCCCCTGTTCTCAGTTCTAATGACTTTTTCAAGAAGGAACCAAATTTATTTACTTGTGTTTGTGGTAATGGATTAAAAATAATTTTGAATTTGTATTCATCTGATAGTTGCATAAAATCTATATTTTGGGAACATTGAAATTGGAAATGTGACAATCTGAGACAATTATTGGTCACACAATGTAATATGAAGTGTAATTCATCTTCTTTTACTTTACCATGGTGGCACAGCCTTTCATTTCTAGGTATTTTCAAATGACTCCAAAAATACTTAATCCATATGCATTTGGATATTTTACTGTCATTCAATCAATTTTTGAAAAATCAAAAATACAGGGTGTTTCATTTCTATACCATCTTTGTACAATTAAGGTTACCTCAATACAATTTTTTGCCTAGAGACATAACTTTATGTGACAAAATGTGGACAAAAATTGACAAAACTGATATACCTATATATACCAGCTAAGAGGTCCGAATGGCAGTTTCTCATATGAAACATGCAAGCACATGCTTGCGAAGTTTTCCGTTTTCTGCATTCAACAGCACTATGAAGTGAAATAGCCGCCAGCATAACGGAGGCAGTAAACATATCCAATCCACTGTATTATTAGCATATTTGCTAAGATATACTTGACGAAGAAAAACAATAAAAGGGTTGTTCCTTTGCTTGTCTTTACAATGTATTTGTAGAGACTTTGTTTGATGTGCATTTACTCCATATATCCTTTCATATCGCTCCATTATTTTTTTTCTTTGTTCACTTTCATTGCTGTGCTTAGGAATATACAAAAAGTACAGATACGTATTAACCGCATTGTAGTAATTAAACCATCAGAATAGATTTTGTGGTAAACCATGTGCACGGATCTTATAAATGAGGCCATCAGCTTTCACACGAAAGATTATACCTTTATATAAAAAAAACAGGCCAAATTTTCAAATCTATAGTCAGTGCACATGTACATTCTTCTTACCAAAACTTTTTATACTCATATCTGATATGACATTCTTATATTTGAGGTCAAACTGAGTTTCTGTTCAAACTTGTCATAAACAGGTGCATAAAAATTTGTCTCAACTTGTTTATTATTATGTATTTAAATTTTGTCATTTACTGGTTTCTGACAAAAAATTCGAAAATCATATCTTAACGTTTATCTGTTACCGTTTCTGCCATGTCTTTGGACTTCGATTTTTGTAGTCATCGCTTCCCTTGTTCCTTCGGTATTCTACTGCCGTTGTTTTAAGGGCATTTCTAAAATATACAATGACTTTGCTAAAATATCCAACATCCCTAAGAATGGCAAATTTGAATCTTGTAAGATCTTACTAACTCCCTTGATTCTTGTTCTTCAAGACACAGGGATTTGTTCGGATACCTTCGCGATTCCTATTTGATAGTATTTTTCCCTTACAACGGAAGCAAGTCCTTTTGTTCAAGCATAGATGGTTAAAGGTATGCAACATACCGCGAGTCCTGTTCCGGAATACAAAAAACAAAGTTCTGCCTCACTGTTCTTCCTATATATTATCGTTTTTAACGACCTTGCGGTTTTACAGAGGCAAGAATATCAATGCATAAAATTATGTTTAAAGCTGTAAGCAATAAGACATTTAAGTTGCTGTAAACTTATGCAGATGGTCTTTTACAGAGTTTATTTCCATCTTTTAAGACAAGCTTTTAACTTTGATGTGCAGTTGTTGTTTCCTTGACAGTTCCTCTTGTTTTTCCTCTTGTTTATCCTCTTGTTTAACCTAAAACATCTGAATCTTGCATGTTTCCTTTTATATCATATTCGATTTTTCGAGAGTATGTTTTTAGGCATTTCGCATTTATATATATCACCCAGATTTGAATAAATCTATGCGCCTATAGCAAAAAGGAGCCAGATTTAATTTCAAGATGAAGAACAACAGTTAAGCTTTCTTCTGATGGATGTAGGTGTTTCCTGTTATCTTGTTTATTCTATACAGTTTCTCTCGTCTGTGTTTTATCGTTTACTTTTATATTTTACATCCAATACTCAGTGGGTTTATATCTAGGAGCAATGACATAAAGCAGAAGTCGGGTGGTGCTTAAGTAGGCCAAATTAACAACATTCAAAGTAAAGAATCACACAGTAAACTGCAATTGGATATGTTCCTTGCTGTGGATTGGTCAACCCGCTAAGCGCACTGTTTAGCATAATAAAAGGGAATGCGGGAATTTTGAGTCGTCACGGTTCATTCCGAAAACATTTTTGTGTATTATACGAAAAAAATCAATACATCAATACCTTGGGATGGAATCACTAATTAATGAACACTGTTGAGCCAGGGTGATTTATATTTAATCTATTTGTAGCGCTTCAGATTAATTGTTTTTAGTTAAATAATTGTCATGCAGGACAAATTATAAGTACACTTCAATTTAATAAATAGTTTGTTTTCAGGTGGTTTATATTTATATTCAATAAGACTGGATTCCGATTATACTTCTCACCGGTATTTGAGGAGATCGTTTTCGCCTTCAATTACAGGAGAGTTCCTATCTCGAAAGTCCCATATTGATTCAACAGTCAATCAAAATCGGGCACAGTGTTAGTCCTTCATGAAGCATTATATACTCTTGGTCATCAATATGGAATATTTTTGTTGAGAATGCCTGAGATGTTAAAGAGCTGCATGTTTGTTATAAAAAAAATCAAATTATTCTTTAAAATTCACTGAAATTATTACTTCATTCTTGTCTGGGACTAATATTAGTCCCAGATTCTTGTGCACGATGGGCTTCGAAAAATGCATTTTGGGGAAATATTTGTACAACCAATATTTGATTTAAACAATGTCCTATTTTCACCAAAAAGTGGGTTCTGTGTGTTGAGAATTCCTGAGATGTTTAAGAGCTACATGTTTGTTATCAAAAAATTAAACTATTCTTTAAAATTCGCTGAAATTATTACTTCATTTTTGTACACGATGGGCTTCGAACAATGCATTTCGGGGATATATTTGTACAACCAATATTTGATTTAAAAATGTCCCATTTTCACCTAAGAATGGGTTTCAGAACGGGATGAAGGAGTGGTCTGATAGAATCGTAGAATTATGCACAGACTAGCTTTTGTACATTTAGAAAACAATGTTTAAAGCAAAATATTACACTTTCATCCACACAATTTTGTGCTTAATGCTTCCAAACTTCAAATTGTGGTTCAGAAAATACGAATATTCCATATTTATGACCAAGTGTATATAAGTGGTTGTTACATTAGATATTCCGGCAAAATTAGGAGTTATTGTATTTTAGGAGGGGGAATCGTAGATATTACGGTCGCACATCAGTGAAGAAGGAAAATGAATATTTACGACAGTAAAATCTTAGATTTATCCCCAAAGATTTTAAAATACCTTGAAGATGTTTATCTCCATTCTAGTGCAAACCCTAAAAAACATTATAAAGCATTTCAAAAGTTGCCGGATTTTTACTCTGCCTCTTTGATTGGTTCTGACCTAAAACATGTATTTTACCCCCTGAAAATTTCGAAGTTATCCAATCAAAATGCATTACAATCTGTGGTTTCCAAACGATTTGTGCTAAATGACATGACAACAATCTCCTGATATTATAAGAAATACATTTCATTCAGGAAACATTACATCAGACTATATAAACCCAATACTAACACAGAAACAAAGTTAAAAGCTTTTGATAAATTTAGTAAAGTATATGGATACAATAATTTCATAATTAGTATAGGAAACTATTTTATTCATAAAAAAATCGTACAGTAATTGTGCATGCTGCATTGGATTGCTATTTTAAATTTTAACTAGTCGACTGTGTCTGTATCATTGAAGTGCACAAATAGTTTATGATATCAATTTTAACTTGACTGTACGAAATTGGAAAAATTTAATCAATTTATAAAATAATCCATTTCAACGGCCCAAATTTGACATATTCCTCAATTCTCCCTATCAAGGGTTCAAACATATTGTTTTAATAATCGGCTGTATATTTGTGATAACCCTAGCTTTTATTTACACACGATCAAACCGTTATAATTTCCTTTAATAAATAGCTTCAATAAGAATTAATTTTACGGTACATTTTATGCTTAGATTAGTCTAATTCGGTCCATTCTTGTGGTTTTCCAGCACTTATAAACCATTTTTGCAGCTATTTATTATGCATGACACAGAATTCATGCTTAAGTTTAAACATATTTTGTTTTATATAGGTTTTTTTTTATTCGTTTATGATTCTTTCAAATAGTTTTGTTTTACTTTGAGTTTTTGTTTTTCTCAAATAAATGAAATTCAACATGAAAAATCAGCAAATTCTAAAATGAATATATTTACAAAAAATGTGTGAAAATCTAATTTGAATATATACGACTGGTTCCACCTTATTCCTACCCTTGATGGTGTAAATTTACTGTTCAATTCTTTCATTTTTTTTAATATTCACTCGACAAAACAAACAAAAAGACAAAAGATAAAAAAAAAATTGAGAGAGAAATTGTGAATATTGTACTGGGCTTGTATTAGAAATATTTTGTGATGGAATTTTTCAAATTTGGAATTCATATCATGTTCATTTTTTCGATGGATTTTTGCTTATAGTGCTGTTTCAGTAACAACACATCTGTACCTCTTGTTGAAGTCTCTGTACTGACTTAAGTGAATACAATCTGAAATGTTGATAAGTATATATAGTGAAACGATGTCACCTCTATATTGGTTACAAATATCCTTGAAATGCAAAACACCAGCATGCAGTATATGATAAAATACAGAAAATAAAAATGAAGAATATATTTTCAAAAAAAATCTCTGGAATATAATTTTAAGAGTTGTCTTCTCTTGCAAAGGAGCAATATTTCTTACATGTACGCTGGCATGATAAGATTTTACAAGTTAAAATAAAAATGTAGAACCCTGTTATGGACTTAAATATGAAGTAGTATTAATTTTTCAGTCTTAAGTATTTTTGGTAGGTTCATCTCGTGATTGAGTTAATTTTCTATTTTAGTATTTTGCTCATAAATCAATATAAATCCAAGAATGCTATCAATACATATAGTTAAGTGTCCATCTTTATGCACATATGAAACCTGCAACAGCTAATAAAAGCAAGTAATACATATTATGAGTAAGAATAACTTCGCGGCAAGTGAGACATGAAGCGTCGTAAATAAGATGAAGCAAGTGATACGTAACTCAGTCGTGAATGAGAATAATCAAGTGAGTAACAACTCGTGAATAAGAATAAGAAAGTGAGACATATCTCGTGAATATAAATTAACAAGTGAATCATAAATCGTGAATAAGAATTCAAAAGTGAGACATTACTCGTGGATAAGAATAAGCAAGTGAATCATAACTTGTTAATAAAAGACATCAAGTGAGACTCAACTCATAAATAAAAATAAGAAAGTGAGACATAACTCGTGAATAAGAATAGGCAAGTTAATCATAACTCGTGAGCAAAAAACATCAAGTGAGACTCAACTCATGAATAAAAATAAGAAAGTCAGACATAACTCGTGAATAAGATAAGCAAGCGAGATCAAACTCGTGAATAAGAGTAGTAATAAGCAAATGAGACATAACTGGTATTAAAAGGTATAAACACAAGTTTACTATAGTGAATAAGGATAATGAAACAAAGTTATTCTTTATGTGAAACAACAATGTAATCGGGAAAGCTGGCAATGAATGAAGTATGTTCTATTGGTCTCATTTTAAGCCACTTTTCAAATACTTAGATTTCTTCATGTCATATATTGTGCTTTGTTTGAATTCCACACATTTTATACGCTCTTTGCTAGATATTGTGTAATTATTTTTTGAGTTTGTTTTTATAACTTTCGTCTATTCAAGACATAACTGGTCGAAATATATTTATGAGATGTTATCTCATAGTTTTGAGATATCTTTTTTCTCCATGTAGTATCAATACGCTTCTGTATTTTGCAGAATTTCGAGTTCATTTAAAAAAATAAACATATCTGTGTTAAACTTTTCTTTGCCGTCTGCGATGCGTTGTCTTCAAATATCTCTGCAAATTTAGTTTGACAGCTCTTTTGTATAATGGAATCCATGGGACGGAAAGTTGTGAAAATGTCGACCTGTCACCACGTGCTTTGTGTCTCTTGTGTTTACAAATGCTAGATACACAGGAAATTGGTTGACACTTTGCAGGCCGATATTCTTGATTAAATGTGACATTACACAAAATGTCCATTGCATATTCATTGTGATCTATTTCTGAATTTATTTATTTTTCGTTTCTTTCTTTTAAGAAAAAGATGGGCAGTAATAAAATACTGAAAAGTGGTATTGGGAAATAAAAAAGCATATATAAAATGCGTATTGATCTCAAAGATATACAATATTTATATATGCAATATGATAAAAAAGGTGTGCTCATCATATAGTTGTAGTTCATTCCAAATTGAAAATACTAGTATTAATGTTATTAACATGTTACTTATGCTATATTATTCTGGTATATTTGGCACCTCTAATGCAATTGACAGGAGTGAGTTTCTTCGGATAAGAAAAGGTACAAGGATAGTGTATTTTTTTAAATCCTCCCAACAGCTATTGGGAATATACGTCATACCTTTTCATCATATGAGGTAAATATGGCAAGAAATATACTATGTCCGGAATGACCAAAGTTATACGGAATTTTTAAACACAACTTCTGGAATCTCGAATAAAACAAAATACTGCTTAACATTTCATTGCTAAGAATTAAAGAAAACTGGTGACATGTTTGTACAATTTCCCGTCTAAACTGTTTTGTCATCGAACATGTATTATATGTTTATTTCTTTAATTTTATAGTGCTTAATCATTAATTTAAATTTTTTGATGGTTGTAGATATAATTGAGAATTTCAACTTGATATACAAACTTGCCGTTATTAATTAAAATGTGCTCAATGAGCCATAAAACCATTTCAACAGGTTTCGAGTGTCAAATTGTAAAACTTCCCATCTTTTGTAGTATACCACTGCGCTATATAAGTTAACCGTATTGAAATGCTCTAAAGATTTTAATATCATCACATTTTTTTTAATCTTGAATTTTAACTTCGAACCAAGGAAATAAAGAAATAAAAAAAATAATGAAATTTGAGAATACGTAATAACAAGATACAGAACTTGACAGAAACAAAATACCACTGTAAATTTTTATTGCAATTTATGTTTTTTATACAGCTCTTATAAAAAAAGTTTTTGATGGTATCCGATTTCTACTGGGCATATATTTTTACACGAAAATAAAAAAAAGCTAAATTACCTGTCGTGAACGATAATTAACTTTTGGCAACTTTGGTTTAGTTTTAGGGGGAGATATTAAACTAACACTCCACCTTATAAACTTAATATAGGATTCAATATAAGCAGTGTTGGTATGTACATGTATACATTGAAGACTTCACACCTTTTTATTGTGTTGATCGTACCATCCCGTTGTTGTAAAATCAAGGTGATGTTAAGTTATCTATTTCCACACGGATACACATCACCGGTTTACCTTCAGATGTGATACTTGGTTTAATTAAAATTTCTCAAAAGAGTTTCAAATAACTTTTTTGAAAATTCGACGATGCATTGAAATGTAATACTCTTTATTTCTTACATTTTGAAATAATTTTGTCCTTCTTTTATATCTAAAAATATATCTCGGCAAATAATTGAAATTTAAAAATATTTATTCCAAAAATCGGTGACTTTTTCCAAATAAGTTTATTTATTTCTCAGATTGTATTCGTAAATTTAATAGAACAACTCTAATTTCAAATGTTCGCTTTTTTATTTTGTATGAAAACAAACAAAAGAAAGTGTTTGTTTAGGATTCTTTAATTACACGGTCACAACATGATCCCAAATGTATTTCGTCCGATAGTGGTAAACATTGCGAGCCAATCACAGACGACTTGTGGTAATTTAATCGCCGTTTGAATGTCAATCACTCCGCCCTCAGCCAATCGCGAAGCATTGAAACCAACAACATCAATCAAAAGGATGAAATAGCGAGTGTAGTCGAACAAGACAATTTTTAGTTCAGGTTAATGCATAACTCATAAGACTCGTTTGAGGAAAAGGCGTTTTGCAATTCAGATCAGTGAAAACTTATGTGTAAACTATTACAACTAACTTAATGTGAACCACAACATTATAATTGATATGGCTACCAGTGCAGGATTATATCTGGCATCCAGTACACCACCATCATTAAACCCAACATCACTTGGTGACCAAATTCATAATATGCAGTGTGGAATATCTCAACAGGCTCAATATCATCACAGAAATGACTTGCAAGAACTGAAATACCAGGAAATGAAATATATGCCCCCGCAGCACCAAAATGGGCATCGTTTGGATTATCACAACCCTTGGGGTATTCCGTGCACGGACGCTTGGAATAATTCTGCTATGCCTCAGCTTCAGGATATGAGGGATATGCGAGATACAGTAGTTATGAGGGACATTAAATATGACATTAAACAGAATCAAGCAAATGATGGAAGTCAGCTTGCAACCCTTCACCATAGACCCCAACAAATACATTCGCCACACGCCTGGCATACACAGCTAGCGTCACCTCATTTGAACTTGCCAAACGGTGGTGGTCAGATGCAACACCATGGGTACGGAATGCCAATGAACGGGATGTTGTCACCCCATGGTATGCACCCAGCAATGAGGGACCCGGAACACGAATTAGACCATCATAATCCATCCGATGAGGATGCCCCGTCGTCGGACGACCTGGAAGCATTTGCTAAACAGTTTAAACAGAGACGAATAAAGTTGGGCTTCACACAAGCAGATGTAGGACTAGCTCTAGGAACATTGTACGGTAATGTTTTTTCTCAAACGACAATTTGTAGATTTGAAGCACTTCAATTAAGTTTTAAAAATATGTGTAAACTTAAACCTTTATTACAAAAATGGTTAGAGGAAGCAGACTCTACTACGGGGTCTACTACGAGTATGGACAAAATTGCTGCTCAGGGTAGAAAACGGAAGAAGCGTACAAGTATTGAAGTGACTGTGAAAGGTGCTCTTGAGCAACATTTTATGAAACAACCGAAGCCAACAGCACAGGAAATTCTACATTTAGCGGACAGTTTACAATTGGAAAAAGAAGTTGTGCGAGTTTGGTTTTGTAATCGAAGACAGAAAGAGAAACGTATGACCCCTCCTGGTGTAGGGGCAAATGGTGAACTTTTATTGACTGATTCCGATCAGGGGGACAATTCCAGTGATAGGAGCCCTATGTCACCACCCGTAAGTCATAGTGGACTGAATGGGGTGCCTCAACACCCTGGAAATCAACAAAACGGTATGAATAATATGTCTTTAGCTACATCTTTAAATTCTCATGGGATGTCACCGAGTGGTCATTTAGAAATTGGACAGTTATTAAACACGCACCTTCAACAGCCTCCAGCTCATCATTACAATACACAAAACCATTCACCGACTCACTGATAACTTTGTGTGAAAATAGAGGTGAACAAAGAGCCGTAGGGCATCAGTCAGAATATTATTCGAAACTGTTAGGGAAAAAGAAGAATGTGTGTATTGCCGTAAAAACGTCCACTTGAGGTGTCTCCGGTCCGATAGACGGTGATGTATTACCAAATACTTTTATGCATTTTCTTTTTATGGCAAGAAATGTACGGCAAAATAGAGGCCAGATTTTTTAATACTCTGAACTCTAAGGTGTGTGTATATAATATTAGAACTTGTTTAGGGAGTTTATTTAATGTTATGAAGTATGTCTGGTTAGTGCAATTTTGTGAATTCTACCAAATACGTGCCTATAAGTGTCTGTTCGTTTCACAAAAGATTTGTTTAACGAATATATTAAAGAGATCATCTTTCTAAACAAACACGAAGAAAGTTGATCAAATCCCAACAGTTTAAATATTTTATGTTAGCGTATATATTGTATATCCCAGAAAGTCAACAAATCAAGTCTCTAATATTAAACAAGATTTTTAAGAATATAAGTGGGATTTAAAGACATTTAAAATTTAATTAATTATCCAACAAAATTGGAAAATACATGTACTTTTACATTCAATCAAGTCTTGATTTATATCCAGAATATATTTTCCATCCCCTCAAACTTTACATTCCATATTGTATTTTTTACATATAAAATTATGTTTTTTATTGCAACTTTCGATCTTTTTAATAATGTTTTAATGTCTCAAAATCGAACATATAATTCCTTTTACAATCTTATGTGATAAAGTTTTCCCACTAATTATAATGTATTATAACTGTAATTTATTCCCCCGATAAAGAAAATGTGTTTGACCTATCAATTATCGTGTGTCGCCTATTTCAGATATCAATTTCAAGATAATTTGTATCGTTCCGTGTGGTGTTATATGTTCGTTACAAGAGTTGAACTTTTTTTGAGAAATAAGTAAAATTATAAATTACATTTTTCATTCCATTTTTGTAAGATTATTTATTTTCGACTGTGGAACAGTTATTTATATATGTCCGCCGACGTTTATGTCATTGGACCCTAATAATAATGTGTGTTTTTTTTGTTATTGTTTCTCAGAGCTGTAAGAAATTATTGTGATTTGGATTAATTTAAAATATTTGTCCATGTTCAGGGTTTGTTAAGATACCTGTGCATTTACAATAAATATTTTTTAACAAATCGAAAGTATTTTCATATCTTATTTCGCACCCCATGAATGTACCTCTTACATTTAGTTTCTATCAGATCCTTTTCTGGTGCAAATTACGTCGAATTAAGTTAAATTACACATAATCTTTGCTGTATACACACCCACAAATTCCAAACATTTTATATAATAATTGAACAAAATATTTCTATATTATTTTTGTTGCAATACACCGGCTTGTACATTGAGATAAACCAAAAATCGTTGATAAAAACCATTTCCGTTATTTAAAATTGATAATGTAACTTTTACAAAATCTGCTTATTTTTTATCTTTGTTAAATTATTGTTAATTTCACTGACGATAATGAGAATTTAATTTGTCTTTAACGTTAGATGACTGAGAACAATACGGATGAATTTGGAAAATAAGTTTTATATGATCGTAGTCGGTAAGGTTTTCTAAGTTAATGAGGTTCAAACGATATAAAATTGATAAACTATAGACCAATCTTAGATGTATAAGACCATGTTCTAACTCCATATTAAACCATAAAGTCATTTAGCGGCAACAGCTGTTTTGCAAATACACACTAATATTATATTTCTCTTTAAATTATAAACTCTTTTGATATTTTTCCATGCTGTGTATTAACTTAATGTTCAGATAATTAAAAGCTTTTTATAAAACTGATAAAAATATTATAAAATTTGTGTCATTTATTTATTATTATTTCCCTAAATATAGTAGATTTGAAATTAACATAATTGAATTTCAAAGTAATTCCCAATAAAAATGTCCAAATGTAACATGATTAAGTAACGATTTGGGTTTGGTTGTAGAATATTTAACGATTAAAAAACCGTGAACCGTTTGAACAGTGCTATATTCTTGCAAAATCTTTGGGAAAATGTTTTCTTTTCAACGTTTTAGATTTAGTTTGATAATTACGTGGTTTGTCAGTTCTCATACATAATATCTGATTAATTAGTACATTGTTAAATACACAATCTGTCAGCCCTATTTAACTTCATCTTTACCAACAAGATCTTAAAAGGCATGTTCTTACATTACATAGGGCTATCCATCAGATGGAGTACTGTTCAAATAATACCTTATTTTTTTTACTTGCACCATATTATATTTTTTTCAAACCACGAAATATAATTATGGATTTAAATTATACCTTTTTCTACAATTTACACTTGGAAGCGAATGTTTCGGTAAAAGTTTCATTTTATTAAGATTTTAATTTCCTAAAATAATTTTATGAGCTAATGCTTTTTGCACCAAATTACCCTTTTTATGGCTGGTTTATAACTTAGAAACTCTTTACTGTTTCAAAAATTTTAAGAATATTTCAATAATTCGACCAATAAATCCTTGGTCCTATTTTTATTAATTTATTCCATATAAACAGACTTTGTCCTATTTTTCCCCAATGAACAAAACCGTTATATTGCAACAAAGATAATTCAGAAATAAATCACATGATATAATATCACATTGTTCGCAGAAATTTACAATTGATACCAGAAATTGTAAATTTCATGGAATATCGGAATCAAAAATACCAACTAGTTTTGCATGTGCACACTGAAAAGAGAACCTATATCATCAGTACCTTTTTTTGCCGTAATTTCAAAATTAAAAAGTAAAGCGAGAATGCATTGATTTCGCAATTTTAGTTATTGAAAACATGGCAGAAATTGGTCTATGACTAGAAATGATCATTGTCTTCCAATTCGGATTTTTTTTGTGATTTGTTCTCTGTCAGCTTTTGTACATCTTACGGTTTCTTGTTTTCTAAATGTTTTGAAATGATCTTCACCAAAGAGATATATGTTGTTGGAATGGCCTTCTACAGTAATTTCGGTACATGTATTTAGTTATCGATGCCCCGGACATTTATCCTGTCTCGTGATGCTATCCAGCTATGAAAATATGTACACGAGTCTAGGTTCCATCAAAGCAGAGAGTCTTTAGTTAGTCCTAAATTTATGAGTATGTGTAGCTAATTTTTATATGGACTTAATTGTTGTACACTAGTAGCTCATTTTTATTTGGACTTTTATTGCTGCTAAAATGAAAGGCGGTGTAAAAATAAGCTACATACAGTCATGAATTGTAGGACAAAGTCTTTAGCGTTGTGTATTTTTCTTGTATTTCTTTACTGGATTTTTCTTATTGTTTTTCCAGAAATTATAATCACTGGTCAGCAGTGTCTAATCGAGGAAGTAAAACTGGAAAATGTATTTGGAAACATTGCTTTGTTTTTGCATTTCTTTTGCTCTTGTTCATCCGTCATTTGTTCAATTTCAGTCTAAATAGATGTGTGAGGTGTAAACGTATACGAGAGACAAATAACGAAATACAGAAGTTACTGTGAATTTTGATTCTGCATATGCGCATTTCGACAACTTATGTCTCTTCAGTGCAGATAAAATCTAAACGTTTGGAAGACCATAAACTCAAAGATATTTAAAAAACTGATAGAGAACAAATAACCAATATGGTCTAAATGTAAAGCCAAAATCAGCTAAGGACAGAGCTGTGCATGAGGGAGATACTCCTCAGTTTTCAACAAAATTTACAAAAATTTAGATATTGTAAGGTTCCAGACAGAATCGGCTTTCGGACTACTATATACCGGATATACTATATCTTTTATTGATGTTCTTCATTTATAAGACACAGTACGACAATGATGGTATCATTTCTCACAAATATAGGAGAACAAGTCAACATCAAATGGCCTTGTTCTATAAATGTTATACAATTAAGTACAGTATAATTGTCTAAAATTATCAAAACCACAACCATACACTGAATAACATATGATGGGTTTGACCACAACCCAAACATATTTTCTGTGTGAGTTGATTTTGCGTCTTCAACTACATGTTAATAAATCGCACTGGTGTTGTCAAGATACACAAATTCACATTTTAAGCCAAGCAAGAAATGACACTTGAAAGCATACGGTTATCATTTGTGTCCATATCTTACATCTTAGTTGGAATAAATATGGTGTAAGTTATCAGAAGAGGTAACCTACAACATTGATAAAATTTTGGGATATTGTGTAAATGTGCTAGAGACTTGAATTCTTGAAATATTGAAGCCGGAACAATTTTAATGGGATTTATTTCGGTTAACAGGGATATAAAATTGGGAAAACTATGACTTCTGTATATTTTCACTGAACATACTAGAGCTGTTATATATTCCCATTATCTCTATTGTTTCATGTTGACCCGAAAATTTTTGTTCTAATGTATTGCCTAAATCTTTCGTTTTCTGTTTTATAATATTTTACCCCAGGTCTTAAGCCATTATGATCTTTACAGTTTAAGGAGGTAGGCCTAGGTAAAAGGGACATAACTCTTAAAAGTAACTTTAAGGTTTGGTTTAATCATTTTTATGAATTTATTCCAAGCTTTTAAGGGACATAGATCTTTTGAATTCTACGACTTTAAAACCATTGACGAAAACGCCTTGCTGATTTAAAGAGTTTTCTCCATTAATCTTAAGAAATGAAAAAGTGACAATTACAGCAAAAATTCCTCTGAAGGATATGCAATACGATATATAACGTTTATGAAGAAAATGGTCATACGTTTTATTTGACAAACATTTTGATTTGTCACTGGGTGCAACTGAAGCCCATTTTGAGTCTAGAGCTTAATTGTGCTTCCAGTATTAAACAATATTTACCAAATACACTGTGGACGGAATAAATTTCATCCCACTGTGAAATAGGGAGGAAACACAAAGATTTCAACTTTAGTACATTTTTCATAAAAAAAGATTCGTTATTTTCATGTTGCATAGAAAGCCATTATATATCCGGTACATGTTCAAACAAAAACCACACATTATCAGATAATAAAAATCAACCAATTTTATTTACAAATATTTTGTAAACATTTAAATGAAAAAGATAATAACAAAAAAAAAAAACAAAAAATACAAACAAATAAATCAAACCACTAAAGAATCATGCTCTGCAGTTTCAACAAGTAAGAAGGCGACAAAACGTAAACAAACAAATACAGTCTTTTTTGTTTAATATTGAAACAAAATGACAACAAAACGATGTTTTTGTGGTTTACTTGAAATGGATTTTACCCAGCTTGTTGTAGCTAGCCCCGCGGTACCAAGTGCGGCTGTCCCAACTTTCTACTATCTTCTTTGTTTTGTTGTAGAGTTCTCTGGAAGATTGTTGCATGCCTGTGATTGAAATTCTCAGTCATTGTATAGGTGTTTCCTCTTGTGTCTTTTCTTTTTAGTATTTTGAAAAAACGGTTACATATAAACCGAGGCTAAGGCAAACATGGTTCTGTTTTAATGTTCGTCTTTCTTCTCCTGTCTCAAGTATTCATTTTAGTGCTTATAATTCCCGTATTAATTTATACCCATGCTCTTTGTTACCGCCAATCGAATATGATCCTACACATTTATAATACGGTACAGCAATTAATTATGGAAAATTGTTGGCCATAATCACTGTCATATTTCGTCCTTGCTTTGAAGATAATGCCCAAACTTGAAGGAAAAAGGAACAGACCATTTTTGGATGATCAAAAGTCAGTCTTTTTACTATAGGGCAAGTGGTGCCTAAGATTATGTCCATCTCCATTTATACGACGGGTGCCATATACGGAGCAGGATTAGATTCTTTTCTTTAGCACGTCATATCGCTCTCGGCTTTAATGGGATTTCATATATAATGTTATTTTTTTATATTTTATTTTATTCGATTTTACGAATGTTTTATAACTTTGTTTTTCTGTTTTCTCGTTTTTTTTGTCCCTTTTCTTTGATTTTGTAGTTAATGCGTCCCTTATTTTTTTCCTTCGGTATTCTACTGCAGTGCAGTTGTTTAATTGAGACGTTGATCACCAATATAAGCTGCATCGTCAGTAAATATAAGAACAAAAATTAGGGAATATCCCGACATATTGGTCCAAAATGTATCCCACAAAACTACAACGGGGGATTTGCCTTTAAACATTTAACAAACATCATATACTCTTGTACTTCAAAGCAAGGTCCTGGTGAACATTAAAGCTAAAGACGCAGTTACATGTGCATTTACACGTGCAGCCATAAATTTCACTGCAGTGAATAAAGCTGTTAAAAATTAAAGAGTTGTAAAACAATATTTTGAACATTCCCTTTCTTTTACTTTAATTTTGGATGGGGGTGTAATGCAGTCGTTTAGAAATACCTCTGTTAATTCTCAGCAAAGGAGAACCTTTTCAGCCCATCAATTAAAATCCAACCCAAATTTGCCTTTGTTCACCGATGAATGGAATGTTCCTCTGTCCATATACAATGTTTCAGATCTCTTCTTTTATTATTTTATTTTACTCCCAGCATTTTTAACTTGATTTTAGATACTGTTGCTTGTGTTAACTCCTATCGTGCTTTTTGCGCCAAAAGACCCTTTCGCGATAACTGCGGTCCTGAATTTTGCACATGCGCTCATATGCCTTTGAGTGGGTAAAATGCAACGTCATGGTATACATGACGTCTTGATTAATTGTCATTCGACGTCATTTTTGCGGGAACTGTTTTATTTTCCACTCAAAGTCGCAGGACCGCAGTTATCGTGAAAGGGTCTATACCAACATTTTCGCAAAAACTCTTTAAGATTAGAATTTAAGTCTTTTATATTTCTTAATTTCATATATAGACTTACTCAACTAATTTTATCGCAAGCTTTATTTTCTAAATGCCCTTTTCACATTATTTATGTGTCTAATCGAAACAAATCTGAATAACCTATTAGGTGACCTTTATTTGTATTTGTTTGGATTTGGTTGTTTCTGGTTGGTTTTCATGGTCGTCGGAAAAACCAAGCAAAATTATTTCGTTTTAAGGAACATTCTGTCTAGTGTCGAATATTTGTAATACTTCTATCTGAACTTAGCAAAACGAGACCAAACAATAACATTGTCTGTCAAAAAGACGAAACATTTATTGACCATCTCGCAAGACTGGGGTTATTATTTGTCAGAGAAAAAAGATGGCTTGATGGGACGGGTTATATATACTGTGACAACATGTAATGAAATATAATTCATCCGTCAACTATCAACAACTGTGTATTGGCAAGTCTGAAGCCATTTCAGGTCATTTATTGACGGATTTGTGGGTCGATGTTTTATGGAGTGCCCCAGGACCTGCGACCAAATACACATTTTCATTCTTCAATGACTTTAATGATATGGCGATCAGATATTTGTTTTAGTTTCCATCGTTAAATGTTACTAAATGTCTACTACACATAATGTACAAATGTCAAAGATTTATCGGTTAAAAGAACTTATGTAAGTATTTTCTAAAGAAATTTATGATGTTATTTATGTAATTTAATTCCAACCCAAATCTATATATCCTTATATGTAAGGATTTTGGTTTTGTGTGTCTTCAACCTTGTCACATATTACTCACAAATCGTAAAACTATGAGTGGGCACTGAAAAAAAAACGAAGAAAAAAAAAATAAATTGGTTGTCTATTTCATTTTTTGTAATCTTTTTGTTATTTAGAAATGTGACATTTTATGTGGGACATTGAGTTGAATACCACACAACATAAATTGACTCTGTTACACCTGTATCCAAGTTGAAGTAACAAATTGAAGACGATTTTAATGGTGTTTACAAATATGAAAAGGAAGGCTTCAACAATTATGGCGATATCAAATTTGTCCTATACAAGAGTGCTCCCTTTATCTAGAAAATAAAATGAAACTACCATCGGGTACAACATTTTACTGGATATATATCCGTTTTGTACAACAATTAAAATGAGAGATCAAAAACATGGAGAAGTTTTAGCGATTTATCGCCCTATTTGTGGAAGTTTTAGTGTTTTATTTGTGGTACCAATATAACTTTACCAATAAAACTCCAATTGAACAGTGAACCTGTTCTTGCGAATATCGGACAGAAGTTTATTTTGAAACAAAGCGCTTGCACTTTATTTTTGTGATTCGTACAATGCATGAATCTAAAATAATGATTCACTTGCATCAAGTGTCGGTTTGTAGAAGATTTTTTTTTTCTCAAATAATAGATAAAGTGCTCTTTTTATACCTTTGTTTAATGACTTACCTTTTTCATTGGAATCGGACTGTAAAGATATTAGGTAGCAATTATTAATGAAATATCAATTATCAAGATTGATTATTTCAAAATTAGACAGTGTGACCAATCATTAAAAATGTAAGTTTCACGCCAATCTCAGAAATGTATCCATCAGAAAATTGACAACCCATAAATATGCATTTTATCTTATAATCAATAAAAAGGTGTTCTTTTTTTCTGCTGATCAGAACATGACGAATGAGGCCTATGTTTTTTTACATCTCCGACGTAAATTAAAACCTAAACTTGAATTTGTGTAATATTATTGTAATACGTGTGGATTTGGTACCTTTATCAAACGAAATTGAACAATAAAAATGAGAAAACATTTCTAATCTTCTTTTTCACATCCGGGTAATAATTTCTGAATGCCTAATTAATGTGTCTTTTTATTGAAATTTATTTTCCCGTAAAAAGTCGTCAATCAAAGGTTAAGATATACGAGCTATAAGAAGTACATTATTGAATATTGTAGAAAAGAAATATTTTGACAAACCCCTGTGTTCTTATTGGATAAATGTTATTCAATATCCACTGGCCAGAGAACTTATATGCACGCTGTATGTTTGTTTGTTTTAGCGTGGGAGGGCTGTTCGACTTCAATCATATTATAGCCGCAATCTAGCTGAAATACTGCTGAAATTAGCAAAAAAACATCAATCAATCAATCAAAATGAGAGTTTTGTTTATTAATTATTATTGATATCTGCACACCCTTAGTCAAGGTCATTGCTAAAAATTTCTTTTGTGTAGAAGAGTATTAGAAATTATTGAAATTTGAAAAGAATATACATAAGATTTATCAGTTAATGGAAATTATTCTCTGACAAAGACGTCATAAATTTATCTGTCGTGTAATATATAAAAAAGTGTTGACAAATTGGTATTTTTTAAATTCATACTTTTAGTAAATTCAAAGACGGCATCTTTGTAAATCCAAAAATTTAACCACAATTCAAAAGCGAAACAAGAGAAATTTAAATATTTATAATAAATTGTCTTTAGTAAACTAAATTATGATAGAAAATATGATGAACTCCTTACAGAACGGAGTAGATTTCGCGGGAGGGTGCAAAACATTTGCTCCTTAAACGTAAAAATTGGGCTTCCTTATATTTCAATGTTGATAGATACAATCAGTGTAGTGTAGTCATTACATGATTCAGGAAATCTTACTGTCAATGTGCTGAGGACTGTATATAATATATCGTTTGTAACTTTTAGGGGGTACTTAACTGTCAATTATATCCATTCTTCTAACTTAAAGGTGACTCATTTCCAATAAGAGCAAAAGTGACGAGGTGCAAACTAAACCCCATACAAATTTTGCGTTCTTGCCCTTTTTATGTTTGGTTGTATTCTTTTTGAAATATGCGAAGTCCTTGTTTCAAAGATCTACAATTGCAATGTCATAAATCTTTATGTCCACAACAATACACTGATGGTCACCAGAAAATAATTGTAGACTATAGTGCAAAACACAATTGAAAATAATATATTTAATATTTGCAAGTAAATAGCACGTAAATTTGTTTTGTGTTGCACTAGGGTGCCAAGATAAGAAGTAGTGAATAAGCAAAACACAGGTCAAGGTCGACTGTAAGTCATACCGTCACTTGAGGTGGAGTAAAAATATTCAAACAGACCAAAAAATATTTTTCGATGTATCTATCATTTTAACCATGGATGTTTGGTAAAATTTGAACTCAATCACCAGCAACAGATTGTTTGTGATGTACATCAATAATTTTACGACAACATAAATTATCAGGTACCTGAGGATACAGGTATATTTGTATCATATGTCTAGGATGAACAGATGTAGAAAAAAATATAACCTCTGGAATCGTCAGAATTAAAAACTTTTGTTTTATTGCTGAAAATATAGACTGTCGAAATTTGATTTATCGGACATATTGTCCTGAGGAGACTTTAGATCAAATAAGTTAAGCAATGATATCCTATTAGCTAAAGCTAATACAATGCTGTTTCTGAATTTATAATATTAACCGCTTCAGTAGTACATCAGATAAATTGTTAGTCTAGAGTGTGGGAGACCATTGGTGCTATTCAAAGTCACAAGCAACTGCCCACAATTTTCAGGAGTTCGGATCCGACACTTTTTTAGCGCCTCATAGTAGAAAACAAACTAATAACAGTTGTTATTGCAATGCAGAGAATCTTGTTCAGGTGATGATAGGTCCGGAATTTGCTCTTTTGGCGTACAACTCGAATAATTCATTCATCCGCCTATCATGAGACAGGCGTGAAATACGTAATAGTTCCTAGCGTTGCTGCATTCAAGTATTGTCTCGTTCAAACTTACTCTAAATGTTTCATTTCCAATAGAAAACCCCAGGAAAAATATGTTTATTTTGTTAGATCATTTCGATTAATGTTCTGCAAAAACCAAACAGTCCCAACCATGATTTCAACAGTTGATTATTTCCTTATCAAAAGTATTGAAACAAACAGAAGTTGGTTTGTCGTGCCTTTTTTAACGTTCCACTTGTGTAAAGCACTCACCTTTATGGGCTAATGTGCAAACAATTTCAACAGTTCTTGGTTTATTTTAGCATGAGAAATGTGCGATCGGTATCGCTGTTGAAAACGTTTGCCAGCGCAAGAAGATCGTGTGCATCTATATCACTTTCCGTTTTTCTTAATTAATTACATTTTATTGAAGATAATTGTAACGATACTGATGATGTTGTCTCAATATTGTCAACTAATTTGACGAAATATCACATTTTGTATCAAATTAAATGAATCCATGTATCTAAATCCATGCGTGTTTCCGTGCTGTGTTTTAGTCGCGTGAAGTTATCACCGCCAATCACGAAATAGTATTTATTTAGCCAGCCTCTGTATCGCAATGTATAATATCGTTTTATGGGAAAACAAATTAATAACGAATTAATGATATAATTAGTAGAACTCAACGCTGCGAAACACTTAAAATAATTAGAAGAAAACAATAACTATTTGTGATCAACTGTGCATAAAATTCATCAAAATTGACCCGTTTCTCTCATGGGACAGACAAAAACTTGCTAATACTGAACTTTTTGTTATTTGCCCGGAGCAGAGAGCGTGAAAATGTATTTGATGAAATTACAGATTAGAAAAAAGCGAAACGAAATATAACAGATATGAAACGGATGGATGCCTAGCACGTCAAAAAGACATTTAGCAGATGACGCAACGACCGTTTTAAATTGTTTTAATGAACGTTTTAATTGAAAACAAATATTTAGTTCCATCTTGACCTGGCTGAAAGGTGATATCATATGAATTTCTACAACATTTGATTTCACCAAATTTTATTTCAAGTAATAGAATGATCATGACATGCATTGTATTATTGGTTGGTAATTATTTGTTTCAGACTTGTCTCATATCTCATAATTCATTTTGTTTCGATCAATGTCAAGTAAATTCTACATTTTAGTTGTTTTTTTAAGATTTTGTTACTTTGTAGATCGAGTTGATATTTCGATCTAAGCGATAGTCACGTGCCCTGGATGTTACAGAGTCCCTTTAAAGTGCAAGACATGACGCACCTTTGCGTTTCAATAAGTGCAACACCTATTTAAGCTGTCTAATCGTTTGTTCCATCAAACACTCAAGGGACCCTACATCAAAGTCCACTCTAGGTCAATTGTGCGATGTATTTGTGTCAAAACACTGTTTGCATATTTCGACAAGTTCATTAATAAAATTGAATTAGCGAAACAAAAACAACAAACAGTGTACTTGCTCCTTTACCCACAATCTTACTTATTTGTAAAAATAAACAAAATACAAGTATCTATAACTGTTGATCAAATCGTCATATTTCAAATTTACAAATAGAAAAATTCAATCTGCAATATGTATTACACATAGATACACTTCTTTTATATGTATAGACAAAACTGACATAAAAAGGTATATATATATATAGATGGCGATATTGGAGATATATTACTCTGAAATTCAATAAAGTTTTATGTTTCATTTTACACCCTGTAATCGTCAATCAATTTTGCAAGCTATAACATTGCCCATATAGGCTCAAAAGGATTCATATTCATTCATTGTTCGATTCACTGCTGACAATAATTGAAAAACACCAACATGAATGTTTTGTATTTTGAAATTATAGATATAAAATTGTTCAGGTGTTTAATCTTTTAAAACTTATCTATTATAATTAAGCTAAGCTCCTAAAATTTTATGCAAATAAATGGTGTTTACTTATACACTGTAAAACAAGAACAAAACTGATTAACCACAAAATTTAAAAAAAAAATCCAAATGGCAGCAAGCTCAGTCTAAAAACCTGTATACATAACTAAGGTATGAACAGATTTTTATGTCGCCTGTTGTAAGCAGAGTCGACACATAGGGATTACTATCCGTCGTCTTATAAATATATAACAAAATAACGAGATACATGAGCATGTGAGCTGTTAAAAGGGATAAACTTAAAATTTAAAATATAACGTCAAGTTACAAAAAACACATGGCAAAATAAAAGAGCAGAAGCAATAAAAGGGTCGACCGATATATTTCGGCAAATCTGCCGTCGTCAAGTGGGTCGTGAAGAATGAAGGCCTAGTTTAAAAATAACTAGATGTTGTCGGAAACGACAGCTATCCCCGCACTCCCTGTTTGACACAGAAAACAGTTGTTATACACCCTTGGCATAATTTTTTTCATTATCTTTGAAATCTACCTATTGATAGTCATTATTGTTACTAAAAGAATTCTAGGATATATGGTTGCTAAGTAGAATTCCAAAAAATAAGTGGTCTTTGAGACTTTC